>PVLD010010452.1:0-70740 GCA_004027595.1 Dinomys branickii | reverse complement strand
ATCTGAAGATCATAGCCCTGTGTTATCAGAAACCACTAATATTTACCTCCTCCCTCCATTTGATATTGAACCTAGGGCCTATCATATGCTAGGCAAGTAAGCTACCTCTGAGCTAAATCCTGAGCACTTTCTTTCTTTTCCTTCCTTCCTTCCTTCCTTCCTTCCTTCCTTCCTTCCTTCCTTCCTTCCTTCCTTCCTTTCTTCCTTCTTTCTTTTTCTTTTTTGTCTTTTTTGAGACAGGGTCTCTCTATGCAGTTCAGACTGGGCTTGAGCTCACTTTGTAGCCCAGGCTGGTCTTGAACTCACAATGATCCTCCTGTCTCAGCCTCCCCAGTGCTGGGATTACAGGCGTGTGCCACCATGCCTGGCCTAGCACTTTCTTTTTCTTCTTTTTTTAGACAGAGTTTTGCTGTGTAGTTCAGTCTGGCCTTGAGTTCACTATGTAGCCCAGGCTGTCCTCGAACTGATGGCATTCCTCCTGCCCTCAGCCTCCTGGGTGCTGGAATATAGGGGTGCACCACATGCCCAGCCCCAGCCCTTTCTTTAAATTTTATTTTGAGACAGGCTCTTGCTAAATTGCCCAGATGACCTTAAACTTGTGTTCCTCCTGCTTCAGCCTCACAATTGCAATTATATATCTGTTAAAGATATTCCATTAAATTTTTTTAAAAAATCAGTTGTTGCTTTCAGCTGTATTTATTTGGCCTTGTGGGGTCAATGGAGAATACAAAATTTCCCCCTGGATAACTTCTATGGTTGGAATATGTATCATAAAATTCAGATGTTGAAACATAATCACCAGTGTGATAGTATTAAGGTAGAGGCCTTAAGAGGTGATTAAATCACAAGGGCAACACCCTCAGAAATGCTATTAGCAACCTTACAACCTGAGGGAACTAGTTAGGCCTTTTTTCCTCGGCCCTTATACCATGTGAGAACACAGCTTTAAGCTCCTCTGGAGGACACAGCAACAAAGTACCATCTTAGAAATAGAGGCTGGGTCCTCACTGCACACCAACTGGCTCATGTCTTGATCTTGGCCAGCAGAGTTGTGTGAAATAAATTTCTGTTTATTGTAAGTTGTTTAGTCTCAGGTATTTTGTTACAGAAGCACAAATAGAATAAGTCAGTAAAACTGTGCATTTAGGCTTTAGGTTTTCTTCTTAATGTATGATATTCAAGGCTTTAACTTATCCTACATTCATGTCAGCCTGTTCTGTGTGCATAGGAGATAGTTTAGATTCACGAAAAGCTTCCTGATAAAAAGCACTCCAAGCGTTTGGTTTGTTTAAAATCTCCCCATGTTGTATTTTGTCCACAGAAGGTACTCTATAAAAAACTGTTGTGTAACCATTTCAGAAATTTGAAATATTAAAAAAACACTTCTTGTAAACAAACAAGCAAAAAAACCTACTTTCTGTAATATTCATAAAATTAATAAATTTAGGATAGTCACATGTGGATTTCTTTAGGAGGGAAACCATTGCTTTGCTTAAGGAACATTCAGGAATGATAATTCTGGGCAAATTATCATAGGGTAGGGTCTGTCAAAAGTTATTGCAAAAAGATGATTTTATGATAAGTGCCATGCTTGGAACGTTTGCCCCTTCCAAAACTCATGCTGAAATTTAATTGCCAATATAGCAGTATTAAGAGTTGGGAACTTTGAGAGGTGGCCGGGCCATGAGCGATCTGCCCTCACGGTGGAATTAAGGCCATTATGGAAGGATGAGTCCACCTTCTTTTGCTCTTTTCCTTTTCCACCTCAACAAGAAGGTCCTCACCAGATAGCGCTCCTTGATGTGGGACTTCCCAGCCTCAGAATTGTGAGAAAATTAATTTCTATTTATTATAAGTCAGCCACTCTGTGGTATTCTGTGATTGTGGCACAAAGCAGACTAAGCCAAGACATCAAGTTTTAATGCAAAAGGAAAAGGTATTTGGTAAGTTTACCAGAATTCTGGAAATCCGTGAAGCAGCAGCATGAGTGGCTTGCCTCTTTCCCCAGCAGCAACATAGTGAAATCTTAACCCCGAATCCTGAAAATGGAAGGCATGGAATTTTAGTGATGTTTGGTTCTGATTGTCAGACTAGAGCATGTAGTCATTTCATTTTATTTTTAAAAAGCTGGCTTGCATTATTTTTAACATCAAGAAATAAAATATTAGTTTTCAAGAATAACTACTTTGTGTTTTATCAGTAGGAGAAATTGATTCACCTTTATGAACGTTTCCCTCATGGTACCTTCCTTTCTAGTCCTCACTACAAGGTCAGTTTATATACAGGTATTTTGAGCTCTTGAAGCAATGTCACAATTTGTAGCTGCATGTGTCGCCTTTCATCTCATTCAAATTTGGCAGGACATGTAAGTAATTCTGATCTGAACTGATATTCCTGCCAAATTTACTTCCTAGTCCTATACTTTTCTCAGCTTACCCGTCAAAAGCTGTGCCACCAGTTACATAATTCACACGCCTTCCCTTATTTTTAGGTCTCTCCTTCCCACATTATTATTTTGAGTGTTGCGTGTACCTGCCCCTTGCGTCTGCTCTCAATACCATGCCAGTGGGGGTTTCTAACAGCAGAATCCCAAGTGTGCTCAAGACTTCACTCTGCACGTGGGAGTCTGGCCAGCCCAAGGAAAAGAAAAGGAATGGGAATAGGAGAATACAGCAACACTAAGGACACTAAGGAGAAGGTGGGAGAAGAAAAAGCAAAACTGAAAGAGAGCCGAGAGAGAAAGAGAGAGCCAAGAATCAGTAGCTGTACATGCATGCTGAGTTACACTGTATACAGCCACCCAGCATCCGGGTTTTCAGATGTCACTGCCATCTCAGAGATCTCTAATTCAACACCATCATTTACAGATCTCAAAAATGAGGCTCAAAGGTGTTAACACAGGTGACTGGGAGCAGAGCGTGACTAGAATCCTCCTCTTGCACAAACCCCCAGGATGACATTCTTTCCAGATGCCTCCTGTGTGCTCTTTCTCCTGCCCTTGGACAGCGTTAACATGTGACCTTGCCCTCAGCTGCAGAATCCCTTCGGAGAAGTTCGGTAACTTCTCTTTCGTTTTGGTGGTGAGTCTTAGAGGATGATTGCTGTAGGCATTTGACTGGATTTAACGTACACATACTTTATGGAACTGCTGCATTAGGTATTATTCTAAATTGTCTAATTTGTGTGTGTGTGCAAATATTAACTCAGTTCTTCTGTCAACCTCAGGGTAAGGAAGGACAAGAGGAGCATCCTGAAGGAAGGAGACTCTTGCTCTTCTGGACTCCATCCTGTCGGAGAAGTTAGCGCCCAGTAGGAAATCGGGACTTGGTGACGTAAGTATCTCCTCATGCAATGCTGGCTTTGAAGATCTATGAGTCAGACTGCAGGGCATAGATCACAGAGACTTGTATTTCTCTTCACTACCTGGAGTCTCTGGAAATAGAGTACCTCTGGACCATGAGAAAGCCTGGGACATGCACAATTACGGAGTACACGCAGACTGACATTTACTTTTAATTTCCTTTCTGTACTTCCCTCCTCACAAACATAGAGCATTTATTCATTCTTGTCATGCTGCCTAGGTCATCTGTGATTACAACAAACCCTCAAGTCCAAAGATTTACACTTTCTACCTCTAAATTTGAGCAGAGACAGCCCCCTGAGACAGTAGGGCATCCCGAGGAGCCGCTCCCCACGGTTGATCTGAGCTGCAAAGGGCATAAAGGTGACAGCAGGAAAGGAAGTACAACGAGAGGACGCTGATTAGAAGACTCCAGAAAACAAAACGAATCTCTCTCTCTCTCTCTCTCTCTCTCTCTCTCTCTCTCTCTCTCTCTCTCTCTCTGTGTCCCTGCCCCTCCCACATAAGGACAAGCAAACGACCCCTGTCCCGCCACACCTCGCCACCCCGACGGCCTCCCCTTGCGTATTCCGCGCCCGCCGCGCCCCCACGAGCCCGGGTACCCCCGGGGCCACCGAGCCCGGCCCCCGCGCGCACAGGCGAAGCGTCCTCCCCGCCCCCGCCAGGCCGCGCCTGCCTTCACCTTGATGCGCACGTAGCAGTGGGTGCCCAGCGCGGGGTCGTTCAGACAGGCGGGCGGGTGCTCCCGGGCCGCCCGCCGGAAGGTCTGCGCGGGTCCGCGGCCGATGCTCCACAAAAGTTGGAGCAGGTGGACGGACGCGCAGAGCCCGCCGTAGCCGTAGACCAGCGACCAGAAGAGCAGGGAGCGGATCGCTGCGGCCAGGCGGCACAGGCAGCCCCGCAGCCTCGCCATGGGCGGAGCGGCGGCGGGCCCGCGGCCGGCGCTGGGGAGCGGGAGAGCGGCGCCGCGGCGTCAGGCCGGCCGCCGTGCGCCCTCGCCGCCCCGCGCGCGCCCTCCCCGGGCCGGGGCCGCGCCGCTCCGCGCCCGAGCCCGGCTCTGGCCCGGCTGCCGCACACGCTGCGCGCTCGGGCCGCCCCGCGCAGCCCCGGAGCGCCTCTCAGAGACGCCGGCCCCGGGTCCGCCCGGGCCAGGAGAAGGTGGGCTCCGCGGCCTTCCGCGGCGGGAAGCGCCTCGCATTTGACAGGCACTAAAACTGTGCGCATAAGTGAGGACTTTCCGAAGCTTTCTGGGTACCGCGGAAGCGCCGCTCTCATTTTGACCAGTGTTCCAATCCCCCTTCCCACCTGGCTGGTGGAATTTCATCAGGCCTTTCTGTGTCACAGAGTAACAGCGGGGTGCGGTACGGGAGGGGACCGCGGACGACTTTCCACTAGCTTATGGGCATTATTTATTCCTGATGACTCCAATATAATATTCTCCAGCTAGGTTCAAAGTGGTTACAAGGCGGCTAGAGAAGGGCAAGCGGGCTTTTTAGAGCAAGTCAAGCCGCGGGCAACCAACCATTAGTCTATTTGTTCTTGCTTTTGTTGTTTGCAAGAGTTTTGTGTAAATGGGATCATACAGTATGTAACCTCTTGTTTCTTCTTGTATGTACCATAATGTATCTGAGATTCATCTATGTTATTACATGTTCCACTTCTTTTTAATTGTGAATTACCATTTGAGTGGATATAACACTTTTTTTTTTTTTTTTTTTTTTTTTTTGAGACAGAGTCTTGCTATGCAGTTCAGGCTGGCCTTGAACTCACTTTATAGCCCAGGCTGGTCTCAAACTCGCAATGATCCTTCTGCCTCAGCTGTCTGAGTGCTGGGATTACAGGTGTGCGCCACCATGTCTGGCCCACAATTGTTTTTCTTTCTCCAGTTAAGAAATCTCTCTCTCACACACATACCTTTGGGGGCAGTAAACTAGTGTAGAGATGTGCGTGTATGTTTTTATTTCACTTGGATAACTACCTAGAAGAGAGATTGTCGGATCAGGTGTTTTCTGAGAAACTATCAAAACTGGTTTCCAAAGTGGCTACAAAGGGCTGCAGGTGTTGCCCAGCGGCAGAGCCCGTACTATCATGTGCTGGGGTCCTAGGTTCAGCCCCAGGACAAAACAGTGGCCGCACAATTTGAAATCACATCAGCAGCATGACAGAGCTCCACAGTTCACTAGGTAATTTTTTTTTAACTTTGTAGTTGAGCCATTCTGTAAGTGTGCGGTGGGATTTTATTCTCAATGACCAGTAATGTTGGGCATCTTCTAAGTAACTTGTGTGCTACTCTTTGACAAATCTTTTACTTGATTTAAAAATTACAATTTTCCCACGACTGCTTGAGAGTTCTTACAGGTTTTGGTTACAAATCTTTATCATATCTGACGTGACTTACATTTTCTCCCGGTCTAGCTTTGCACAGCAAGTTTAATTTGGATAAGGTGATATTTGGGTAAGGTCAGTTTTTCCTTTTATAATGTTCATGCTTTTGATGTCAAAAAATGATCCTTTTATTCTTGATTACAGATGGTTCATAACCTATTTTGAGTTAATTTTTATATAAGGCGCGCTCTGGTCAACAGATATCCAGTGCTGCCTGTTGGAAAGGCTACCCTGCCTGTTGAATTGCGTGTTTGTCGTATTTGTGTAGAGATCTCTGTTCTGCGCCATTATCTATGTGTACGTGGGTTGGCTGGCTTTTTCTTCCCTTCCTTCCTGTCTCCTTCCCTCCTTTTCTCTCACGATCCTTGTTTGTAGATTCCCCAGAGTACGTACGTGGAGAGCATGGCTGGGTTATCACTACACAGCCATTCAATTTTATAAAGTTACCATAGATTAAAAACATCTTTAATACATCTGGAATGCTAGTATAAAAATTACATCTGGACTTTAAGCACAAAAAATATGTAAGAGTATTTTATCAACTGGGTGTGGGGGACAAAATATTCAGATACCATAAAGGAAAAGCCAGATATGTGACTACATAAAATTTGAAATTTTAATGGGAAAAAAGACAATCTCAAAGGCAAATAATATATGGGGAAAATGTTTCCAAAACAAAGGGCCAGCATTTAAAAATTTTTAAAAGCCAGAAGGAAAAACTGTACAAATTGGTAAAAAAAAAAAAAAATCTAAAAAGAATGATCAGGCACTCAAGTGGCAAGCAAATACAAGGTGATCAACTTCAACAGCAGTCATGCAAAGGAAATCAACACCTAAAAAAATCTTCACTTTAACAAAAATGAAGCAAGAACTTCCAATGAGGGTGAAGATAATGAGAAAGAACAATTTCAAACTTATAAGAATGAACCATTCTACTATTTGGGGAACAGTTTATCTACCAGTATCTAGTAAAAATTGAAACTATTTCCTTGCATTGTACCTTCTGATCCACAGACCCCATTTTAGGAGCTTGAATTGATCATTTTGAAACAGAAGCACAAATAAAGCTGTATTAACAGGTTATTGACTTCAGTACTATTCATAGAAAAAAGTAGTAGGCAACTGAGTCAATGGGATTGTTTATATAAGTATTACACAGTTCTATATACTATAATTATGTACAGCTTTTAAAAAATTATAGAGTATCGTCAGGTAATTATCTGATTAGTTGTTTATAATGCATTACATAAAATGTATAGCTGGCCATATTTTTGTAAAAACAAGTCCCTCAAATCTTCTGTATTTGGATGAGCATAAAGGTAGAATAATATACAAGTCTTGATCTCTCTACAATTGGGGTAGAGGGAAACTTTCTTAACACTTCTAAATTTATTACTTAATCTAAAAGGTTTGTGACTAAGTACATTATAAAATTAGTAGTTAGATATAATATTCATGCATATTTGATTTTTGAGCTGGTTAATTGGTTCTATTGTTTTCTACACAATTATACACGAATGTTTAAATAGACATAGATAACATTTGTAATACAAAATGCTAAGATCTAGAATATATGAAGTTATGAAAAGTTTCATAAATAGAGTCTCCTTTAATGACCATACTAAAAACCAATAAATTGTGCTTTTGAAAAGGGAGAGTTTTCATAAGTGAAATAAATCAGAGGCACATGTGCAGGCAACGTGTCACTGGTGTAAGAACTTGGGGGTGGGAACATAAACTAAGAGTTATGAAGGAAATCTGTTCAAAAGTAAAGAACAGAGGGGAAGAGGGAAAGGAGAAAAGAATGAGGCAAAAATTTATGTATGTATGTAAGTATCTATGTATATACATATGTGCAGGATGGCTAACATGGTTCTACTATTGACTTATGTCATTGAATGGTAAGGAATAGCTGATTACTGATGGTTTGATCAATCTTGTATGTTTTTGTGTTCTCCGGTGCATACATTTTGAAGATATCAATATGAAATGCAACAAATACTGGTTTTCTGTTGCTTTGTCTGTAATTCAATTGTTTTTTTTTTTTCTGGGCGGTACTGGGGATTGAACTCAGGACCCTGCGCTTGCTAGGCAGGCACTTATTCCACTGAGCTATATCCCCAGCTCCAAATTCAATTATGATAATAAGTTTATTGAGCGACTTTGTCTCTTTGTTAATGGTTTTTGCTTTTTTGTTTTTCTCTTTCTTTTTCTGTTGTAGTTGATGTAGTTCTTTTTGCTTTCACACTACAAAAAGAAGTTGTACTACTGACTTAGGTCATTTTATTGTAAGGAATAGTAGATGATTAATTGTCTGATCAATTTTGCATGTCTATACCTATTTTCCTGAATATACAATTAGAAATTATCAGTATGTAATGCAACAACCATTGATGATTCCCTGTCACCCTATCTGTAACTCAGATTCGATTGTACTATTCTTATGCTACTTTGTGTATGTTTGTTAATATCTTTTTGGTTTTTTTTTATACTTTTAAAATTAAAAGAAAATAAATAAAAGGGAGAGTTTTGTCTCAATTCAAGAAAATTTACTATAAGGAAAAAAAGAATGAACCAAGGATGTGAAGACTCAACATAAGGAAATCACAATTTTTCTTTTTTTGATATGGGGAATTGAACTCAGGACCTTGCACTTGTTATGCAGGTGCTTATGCCACTGACCTATATATCCCCACCCAGAAATGACAAATTCTATGACTGAGCTTTCAGAAAAACACTTGTATGCTGATAATTATCTACAGGAGAAAACACTGATGATGGAAATCAGAATTCCTGCAACATTGTCCTTGGGGAAGTGAGAAAGAACTGTTCAGAGATTTGCCAAAACTTACTGTAGGAATAGTTAGTTCCTCCTTAGTGACAGAGGGAGAGCAGAACCTATGAACAGATGTAGGGTTGGAAACTGTCGAAATTCTCAACAAATGACTTGTTACCTCAGTAAAAAAGCAGTAATAGGTAGCACAGACTGCGTAAGGAGGCTGTTTTGGAGGTCTGACGTGGAAATATGAAATAGCTGGCTGTCTGGGGAGAGGGAATGAATCATGGAAACTTACTAAGACTTCTGGCCAACATCAAAGCTCATTTGAGTTTATGCTCAGGAATTTAAGGAGAATGGTTATCAGAGTTGCACATCTTTCACCACATTCAGCTCAGTGGTTGCAGAGCCAATGGCCAGATTTCATAAGGTTTTGAATTTGGCCAAAGGGAATACAACATAGGAACAAAGCAGTCAAGAGAGTATGCGAAGGAGTGATTATAATAACATATGACAAACGATAAATACAGACGTGAGGGCATGAAAGGGAGAACTCTTGTTATTTTGTTAAGAATTGAACTCAGGGCCTTGTGCCAGCTAAGCACAGCCTCTACCATGGGGCTATAACCCCAGTCTGAGAAGCACTGTGAGAAGAACTGATGGACTGTAGGTCCTAGGGAGGTCTAAAGACTGTTGAAGTCAAGGACTATTCAGAGTAAGATGGGAAAGTACAGGTAGAAGCAGTGAGAGACATGAAATGGAGACTAAGGCACAGGTTCAGAAACTGGCACAGGTGAAGGGGTGAAGCTGATCTCGCTCATCAAGACCATCAGCACAGGAGTATCCATCGGAGAGACAACTGAGAGACCGACACCTCTGGGGAAAAGGCATGAACGGGGATGGTAAGTGACAGTGGGTGACCTAGTCTGATGACATGAAAAATTCAAAGCAGAGAGTTTTTTCAGACACTGAGTTTCTGATTTAGGTCAGTCTGAAATCTGAGAACCTATATTTCTAAAAACGTCCTGTCTGAAATGGATGCAGCTGGTCCAGGGGTCACACATTTTGAACTCAGAACAAAACTAGAAAAGAAGCAAGAGGAGGGTCAACTCTGTCAGGGGTGCTGTTGGCATTTAACAAATTCCAGAAAACATAACGACAAGATTTTAGGATTTGGAGAATGGTAACAGATGAGGCTAGGAAAAGGGTGCTCATAAAACCAGGCTTTAGTTGAAAGTTACATATAAGAAGAGAGGCCAAACTTAAATGAAAGATGACAAAATCTTTTACTAAAAAAATGTACACTATAGGAAGGATCATATAAATCAGCATTATTCTCTACTAAACTGACTTCAACCAACCTACCAAAATTGAGGAAGTCTGACAAACTGCCAAGCTGGTTAAACTATACATGTTAGCATAGCTCCCTATACTTTATGGAAGTAACATAAAACACTGTTTGACAAACATACTGCTTTCTTGATTTAAAATAGATACAGATGAATAGGAATAGTTACTTTAATTCTGGTCATTGTATGAAGGTAACACCACTACTTTTATCAGTTAATCATGTTTTAATTGGCTAATAGTCTAAAGATATTTCAAAATATTATAAAAAGGAGTTCAAGAAAACTTACTCCTGCTCTGAAACACACACTTTGAAGTTTTATCAGAATAGTGCCTGAATCATTTTACAGTGAAAAGTTCAAAATTTTAAAATACATAAAGTTGCTGTACATGATTTATACAAAGTTCCAACTTCAAAATGACAAAACAAAAATATTTTACAGAAATATTAAGTACTAGGGTTAAGTAAAATTAAACATTGTTATCACATATACATATGAAGAAATATACATTCTTATAGAAACTTGTATACATAATTAGTTTTTAGTGTTATTTTGCTTCAAATTCAACATCTTTTTTTTTCCTCTCTTTCTTCTTGAGACAGAATCTCACCATGTTGTTCAGACTGGCCTTGAACTCACTATGTAGACCAGGCTGGCTGCAAACTTGCAGTGATCTTCCTGCCTCAGCCTGTAAAGCACTGGGATTACAAGTGTGCACCATCGCACCTGGCTAAATTCAATGCCTTTCAAACCATCAGTAATGTTTCTTTAATTAAATGTCAATATAAAACTTGAATGTGGAACCAGCAGAGAATCTTAAATAACCAGATGCTCGAGGAAACCAAGTATTATTTGTTAGAAGTTCTAGATGTTTCTCAAGGCAGACAAATATTAGTTTTAAAAGTTAATAACTCAACAGGAACCATGTTTTTTATATATTTTTATATAGTCATCATTTTTTAAAACAATCAGGGAGTATCTCTATTGGATTTTCATTGCTTAAAACAAGGCGTATAATACATTGCTGACAATTATTTGTAGAATGAATAACATACAGAATCTATTCAGTTTTCAGGGATCCAAATCATAAAATTTCCTATACTGTCCTTAAAAATAAACATATAGCTATTTAAAAATGTATGTGAAATTGTTTAATCATTTTAGAGCAGTCAAAATACAGCATGAAATTGGTATCTTCATGTCGAAAGCAATCATTTTACCATATGCATTTTAATCTTTTATATCATTCATTTAAAGTTGGTTAGTTTAAAAGCTCAGTTCCAATAAAAGTTGTTTTCAAACATTGTCATAATGTCGCTTTGAAGAGTCATATCAATGGTACCCGCCATCTGCAAAAAAGAGAACATTTTAATTACTTTAAAAATATATACTTTTTCATATAAAAATTAATACACAAAATGGCAACAGTCTATACAGAATGCAAACAATATATTTAACAAAGTGGATTATTTTTGACTTGCTAAAATACTGCCTGTTTTTTGTTAACATAATTGTCTGTGAGATAAATAAAAACTAAACCTATAGGAACATGAAAAATAAGTACAGCCAATTTCTCAGCATAAGACAGGGAACTGAATATTGACGGAAGTGACTGAAGGTTGGTGGGAAACAGTATTAAGAGAACATTAACAGAGAGCACAGTGTTTCATTTAGTGCTGTAAACACACAGTGTGAGGTATATAACATGATTTTCTGAATGAAGCAGTATTTTCTCTGTATAAAAGCATTGATGTAATGTCAAAGCTGTGGGCTTTCCTTGATTCTGCCACTTTATCACCTATAGGACTAGGGAGGGTTATTTAACTAAGTCTATCCTATTTATAGGGATTTATGAAGATAGAAGCAAAGCTTTATTAAATACTGAAAAGCTTTTAAATACTAAGCTATTAAATTCTATAATAAGCTGAACAAAAAGCTATTTAAGACCGAAGAGATGTTTACTGTATCCCGAAGTTATATTGTATCATGTTATACAAGTTAGATAGTCCCTGCCAAACGAAATATTAAAATTTTTTTTTTTTTTTTTTGCGGTACTGGGGATCGAACTCAGGACCCTGCGCTTGCTAGGCAAGCGCTTATTCCACTGAGCTATATCCCCAGCCGAAATATTAAAATTTAAAAAAACAAATAGTTCTAACAGCAGCAGACCAGAGTGATAGATAAAATCAATTTACAAAGGACTGGCACTGATAATTTCATTAGCTGTGTAGGATGAGATTTGGAATTATGATCTACCTACTATTATTATTTTTGGGTATATCAAATTTATTATGCTTAAAATTTATCTTAAAGGCAAATAGATACTTCTTAAATCCTGAACCACATGATTTTCCTATTGCCTAGCTCCTGCTTTGTCAATTGTTTAGCTAAATAGTTCTTAAAATTCTTATTTTAAGACTGCACCAAAAATGTAAACATTTTCTTTTTTATTAAAAAAAAATTTTTTTTAAATGAACTCTCAAGCCACAGAAAGATACTGTTTTGTTTTTCTATGCCTTACTGGGATTCTACAAGACTGATAACTTGTATCCTAGAGCCTTTTTACTTTGGGACAGTGCCTCGCTAAATTGCACCTGCTGGACTTGAACTTGCAACCCTCCCAGCTTAGCCTGCTGAGTAGCTAAGTGTACACCACCATGCACAGCAGACATAGACAAGCTTTACAGCTACGTTGTTAGGTGGAAGAAAAGCAAGTGAAAGGTTACACACACATACATGGAGACATTATGGAGACAGTGGGAAAATCAGTGGTTGCCAGGGTGCAGGAGGAAGGTTAACAGGAGGCGCAGGGGGGACTTACAGGGCGAGGAACAATAACCATGGTAAACGTCATTATGTATTTGTCAAAACTCAAAGATACAACATACAAAGTGAACACTAGTGTAAACTATGGGCTTTGCTTAGTGATCTAAGGTGGGCGGTGTTGTGCTGGATGGTAGAGAGGGAGTATGGAGTAAGGGAGTATGTGGGAGCTCTAAATTTTCAGACCAATTTTGCTATGAACCAAAACTGCTCCCAGAATAAAATTCATTACTTTCTTTTAAAAGCAAAAGAAAGACATTTGCAGATACAAAAGTGCTGAAAGAATTCATCAACAGTACATTCACAGCACTGTAAGGAGGCGGAGGCATAAGGATCATAATTTCAGACCAGCTGGGGCCTATGAAACCCTATATCAGAATAAAATACAAATAAATAAAAACAATGAGGGATGTAGCTTAATGGTAGGGTGCTTGTACAGCAATACGTGCAAAGTGCCCAGTACTGAAAGAAAAACAAGAGCAATGGAAATGTTCACCATGCAAATAAATATTTTTTAAAAAGCTTTTATTTGGAACATTTTAAGGAATAGAATTTCATTATGCAAACACTAACCACAAAAAGGTGAAGTACATATATTAAATTTCAGAGTAAGCAATATTGCCAGAAATAAAGATTACTTCATTATGAAAAAGGGAAAATAACAGGACATAAGAATATAATAATTCTAAGTGTTTAGCTACCTAATAACAGCTTAGAAATGCACAAAATAAAATTAACACAATTCTAAGCATAAAAAGACAAACCTATAGTTATGTGATCGTGGATGTCAAAACTATTTCCCCAATAAATGATAGAACAAATAGCAGAAATTTAGCAGGGACATAGTAAACTTGTTTGCAGCCAACTTAACCTGTATCCAACAGGAGAATAGACCATAGAATTGACCAGAAAACAAGTCTCAACATATCAAAACTTCAAGTCAGACACTATTCTCCTACCATAACAGAATTAAGTTAGAAACCACTAACAGAAGTCACTAGTCATAAAATTCCCAAATATTTGAAAACTTGTTACTTCTAAAACACTATGGATAAAAGGCATCGATTCTAGTTTTAAAAATAACTTCGTATAAAAGGACTCTCAAGCCAGTTTGTTAATCCGTCATTTAAAGAAACGCTGGTCGAGGATCAGCACTGACTATAATGCATAGAGGATTTACATATTTTTCATGAGTGATAATGTGGTAAATCATTTCACTTATGTGCCAGGCATTTTCCTATGTGCTAAATGCATGTTAATTTTATCTTCAAAACAGGTATTATGAGTCCCTCCTTCTAAGTGACCAAACTGAATCAGAGTGATTAAACCGCCAAAGCCCCAAACTCTAGTAAATAAGAGAACCCGGGCTGTTAGTTCAAACTGTCACTGCAGCAGCTGCAATACCAATACTCTACATTGTGTTTATTCTTGCCTCTTTTGCCTATGGTAAGCTCTGACTTTAGGACCTGACACCACTGTCTCTGAAAACCACCCTGCAATGTATCTTTGAATCTATAAAAGACAGTGCTCTGCTAAATCGTTCCTTTGGTTAAGCTAAAATTCACTTACTGCTTCTCTCCTCCTCCTCTCCTGCTCTTTCTCCCTTGCTAAATTACGGTCTTTGGGAAGCCAGAGCTTGCATTTATCTTGAGCTTGCAACGACTGCTGCTGTTCTCCTTGCTCTTCTCCAAAGCACTTATTCTGCAGTTTGTTTGAAGACTCTGGAGTCAGTCCATTTCCGGGGTCCCTTAAAGAAACAGTAAAGCTCAAAGTAGGTTTCAAGTTCTTTAAAAGTTTTCATTATAAAGATACATTATTAAATAATATAAAGCAAAATATTAGATACTGTTTTACCATGCTATGATATTATTTTTAAATTTTATTTTTGAAGTGTCAAATTTTATATAGCTTAATCTAAATGAAAGACAACATGCTTTGGAAAACTGTGACCAAGGTATACCAGTCTCTTCTGACATACAGAATGAGAACCTTTTACTATATTTCTGGAAAATAATGTCTTCACAGTAGGGCAGCACTTGTGTTTCTTCTTAGCTTAAGCACTTATTTCTCTTTCTTTGGTACCAGGAACCATACTCAGGACCTTGTGCTTGCCAGGCAGGCTCTGTGCTGCTGAGCTCTATCCCACCCCTTAATCACTCATTTCTGTGCTCTTTAATATGCAGTAGAGTCAGGTGTGGTGGTGCATGACTGTAAAACCAGCACTTGGGAGGCTGAGGCAGGAGGATCGCTGCTAGTTCAAGACCAACCTGGGCTACAAAGTGAGCTGAAGGCCAGCCTGAACTGCATAGCAAGACCATGTCCCAAAAAGACCAAAAAAAAAAAAAGGAGGTACTCATGTTCAGAGAAAAAAAATCAATAATGGGCCAGGGATATAGCTCAGTGGAACAAGTGCCTGCTCAAGTTCCTGAGTTCAATTCCCAGTGCCAAAAAAAAAAAAAAGAAAATGAAAAAGAGAAAAATAACAAAATGTACTTTTAAAATTACAATACCCTGTGTTCTACTAAATAAATACAGTTTGACAAATATTTAAAATGTATTCCTATACCATCCAATGCCTCCCTTAACCACTTACTAGTCCAATTATTTAAATACAGGATGACAAAATCTGCATTTTTTGGTTAATGTTTCTAAGATAACAGGAAATACAAAAACGACAATTTTATCCGACCTATTCAATACAAAAACTGACTGGTTGAAATGACACTTGCCCGAGCAACACTTGGGATAGTCAGTAAGGTAAACGAAGTGCTGCCTGACTGACATTCTGGGTAAACTGTTACGTGGATAATCCAGTAAGTTACAGACCTTTGATTTTCTTGAGACACTTTTAGTTCCTTTGCATTTTGCTCCACATGTTTCCTTATTAATTCTTGTGTTCGAGCTTTTTCTTCCTTTTCCATTGCTGCTTTTCTGAACTGGTTGAAGAGCTGATCTGAAGATTTCACTGTGCCTGATGTTTTCACTGGTTTGCCTAAACTTTTCCAAGAGTCCACGTTCTTAATCTTTATATCCTAAAAGAAATATCTGATTCAGTCTGTGTCAACCCATTTTTAGAAGAAAGGTAGTACCTTTGACCCAGTAATAGATAAATTAAGATTTGAAAGAAATTAATGGACTTTTGCTAACTGTTACTACGTCAAGAGCAAAATGAAAACAGGGTAAGAATGCAAATATTCCTCTAAGAAAACATGAAGTAGCACGGTGACCAATTATTTCAGTGAAGACACGTATGCTGAGAGTGAGGGGTCACGGGTGGGAAGTGATGGCCCAGGAGCCCTGTGCTAGGCCGTCTCTTGTGAAGCAACAAACTATATGTTCCCATATCTTCTTAAGCACTTGTTCCACCATTGCAGGGAAGAGAGCGAAGCATGCGAGCCATTTTTGCCTGCAGTCCACATCCTGATGATGTGACATACACGGGGCTTATTGCTGGCGGAATCCCTACTTTTTTGGAAATTTCTTTATATTTTCAAACTTTACTTTGGGCAAAATTTACTAAGTTTTGTTCAATTATATAAAGATTGTAATACTTAGGAAACAATGTTTGATTGAAGAAACTATCGCACTTACTCGTTCTGACCTGCAGAGGTTCGGCACTATACGTATGGCCAGACAATAATCTCAAACGTTAAGCCTAAGATATGCCTTCTGAAATACTTGCAAAGAAAAAGAGAAAGAGAAGGAAGATAGGCAAAGGGCAAAGGAGAGAGAGAGAGAAACGGAGCGAAGAAGGAAGAGAGGGACGGGAGGGAGAGAAACAGAGGGCCAGGGAGCGGGAGAAGAAGGTAGGGAGGGCACATGGGGTGGAAAAATGTAAATGTCGCCTCAGAGTTCCTGATCATTAAATTGAAATGCCTACAATGGTGCCTCTACATTTAGTACCCTAGACATCTGCAATATTTGTTTAAAGAATGGTATTAGTGTGTGGCTTGAAGGTTAAGTGCACATCCCCTACAATCAACTCTAAACGGTGGTTTTTTACATGCTTTAAAATTCGGATATGGGGGTCAGTGTTAAGAGAATGTATTTAGCTTGTACGAAGCCCTGGATTTGAAAGCAGACACGCAGATACATAGTGCTAGAGAGAGAGTGTGGGAGGGCCAGGAAGGGAAGGAGGCAGGGAGCGGGAAAGAGAACAAATGCTAGCGTTGTAGAATGTGCTGTTGAACATAAACACGACAGCTGTAGGGATATTAAGTTTTAAAATTACCCAAGCAAAAACGAGGACTAGGTACCCCCAAACATCTCTTGCCCTAGTCATAATTTTAAATCCCTTCGTATCTACAAGAAGAAAAATAACATCACTTTTACCTTCTGCACAGGAACTTGAGGTTTAGATTCTAACGCCATCGTGTCATCGTCGCTAGACGGATGCAGCACAGGTGGGCCATTCAGGAGCTGTGTGGAATCACCTACAAGGACAGGTTTTAGAATGGTATAATTACGTATTTCATGGTACTTCTCCAGAATTTGATTTTTTGCCCCTTGCAGTTAAGACACTATGAAAATAAAACAACTGTTGTGCAGCTTAGCTTTGGAGTATTCTTTGTTGGGCGCTTACTCTACTCTGAACACGTCTCACTTGAAAGTGATTTTTGTTTTCTTTTTATTCTTGTCTGCTTTCATTTGATCAGCATCAAGTGTAGGTGACGTTATGGTCAACCTGCCCAAACCCACCTTATCCGTCCCCGTGCTATAAAGCCATTCCCTTCGTAGGGACTGACTTCGGCTCCAGAGGTGAGTTTTGATTAGCCAGCCCATTCACAACAATTCTGTTTCCCTCACCAGTAACTCTGAAAAGAGCGGGCCAATGTGCGGTACCTGAGCGGCCAACTTGATGAGAATAAATGAAACACAAAGAAGGCAAGAACTCAAATGGCACACACAGCTGGCAGTAGAGGTGATGCAGTAACAAATGTAAAACTTGTTGTGCTTCTCTGATGGGAAGGGAACTAGGAAATCCTGTTAAGGCTTTTCACATGGGAGGTGTTGGAGACTTAATCCACTGGCTTGTGAATAATCTCATTAACTTCTAGTTTTCTCAGACAAAAATTTACTATTGTAAGTAAAGGTGAGCTACAGGAATAGTCCGAACTATGATCAAACCATGCCTAAAAGAGTGACCGATTTGGGGCTGCTGGCAATGCATGAACAAAATTCCTTATTATGTCAGTCTGAGCTGAGTTTTCTGTCATTTGCAACTAGGAATATCCTGTTGCATAAAACTTAATTGATAAACTGTGTTGAAATTTTTATTGTTCTTTTCTATAGGTCTAAAGGTACAGAAAAGACAAGTCAAACCTAAGTTGCTGGAGATGTAGCTGAATGTGAAGGCCTTGGGTTCAGTCCTCAGTACCGTAAGGAAAGCAAAAACTTTTGCAAAAGCAAGCCTTCTCATATTGCCAGTTTCAGTCCTCTCCACCTTTCTTTATCCAACTTGAATGCTCTGCAGTACGTGATATTCTTCTGTTACACCATTTTTCCTTTTTCTCCTTTTTGAATATCTTACTTTTATTTTTGAGACAGGGCCTTGCTTTGTTACCCAGAATGGCCTCAAACAATCCTCCTGCCTCAGCCTCCAGAGTAGTTGGGATTATAGACACATACCACATCACCTAGTTTACTTTATTTGTGGTAGTGGTGTCAAACTCAGGACCTTCTACATGCTAGGCAAGCACTCTACCTCTAAGCTATATCCCTGGCCCTATTTTTTTCAACTTACTAATTTCCTCTACACATACTGAGGTTTAGATCCTAGAATTTTGTCCTCAGCCCTTTCCTAATCTGAACATTTTTCTGGTGCTTTCACTCATTTTCATGGCTTCAAGTAGTTTTCATCTATTGGCAATTCCTAAATTACATTTCCTCTTATTCCCTGTGAACTCCACTTGTTTTTATATTTCTCATTTAATTCTCTTCAGCAGCTCACAAATGTCCCAAATGAATGCTACCTTTTATTTTCCCAACTATTAGATTAATTCTATTAATTCTTCACAAAATTATCTTTTTGGTAGATGTGGTCATGTACACCTTCAACTCTGAGAGACTGAGGCAGAGGACCATAATTTTAAACCCAG
The DNA here is from genome assembly GCA_004027595.1 of Dinomys branickii. Lineage (NCBI taxonomy): Eukaryota > Metazoa > Chordata > Mammalia > Rodentia > Dinomyidae > Dinomys > Dinomys branickii. Next base: position 51,948 of record PVLD010010452.1, on the reverse strand, counting down.
CCGGGGCAATTTAGCAAGCCTGTGTCAAAGTAACAAAAATAAAAAGTAAAAAAGGTCTTAAAATGTAGCTCAGTGAGAAAGTACTAGGTTTCATTTTCAGTACTGGGGGAGGGGCTCTTTCCTAATCCGCAGCCTTTCTATGCCCCCTGTATTTGGTTTGGTTGTAATAAGCTACTTCCTAGACAACAGCATTCAGTGTCTTTAATTGGTCCTGACTATATCTGTGTATCCTGCTTAGTCCAGCCTCTGGAAAATAAGTGGCAATCTCATCCTAATAAAATCTTTGTTCTGTGGTGCTGTGGACTGAACCTGGGTTCTCATATTATAGCCCCTAAAATCTTGATATTTTCATGTTTCTGTTCCAACTTTTGTGTAGCATGTAAGTAACTTACCCTACTGCAGTACTGCTTACAGCTATCATATATATGAACTCTTCTGTGAAGTACATTAAAAATTTATTTCCAGAAAAGGATGGACATGGCATTTCATACTTCTGAGGTTTGTTTATTGTTCCGGGAGTGACCTCCAGCATGGTCTTAAGACATTTATCTTTTTCTTTTGGTGTTTATTTTGGTTTTGATATTGGGAATGCTCACAATGGCCTCTAGTCCAGGTTTAAATATATTAGTCCCTCCCAGTTCAGTCACTCTCTAGGGTGGGGTCACCTATATCACAGAAGGAGTAGCCTTTGTGCCCCACAGCCAACGTGCACCCCTACAATATCAAGATTCCAAATTAAGAGTGGGCATACTGTCTCTCCTGACAAGATGAACAGACGTGATATCTACTATAAAACCAGGTGAGTCTAACAATATAAAAGTTTAGCCAATTTTGGGAGATGTTTTCAATAAATAGGAACCACCATGAGGCTATTGTTTCTAGCCCATGTTCCTTTATTGTAAACTACTTTTTATATAGACATGTTCATTCACTTACAGAACTTCTAAGTACCTTTTGTTCAGTACATCCTAGCTTTCTAACTCAGAAATGTTATGGCAGCATCTCCCAGGTCTGCTACAAACTCCATTGTATACACGTGAACAGGATTTTTCACAGGAAAAGGTTATTTTTATATAGTCTATGTGCCAATGTGTATAATGTATAAGAAAATAAATTAAGTGTAAACAATACAGGGAGAATGTTATTTCTTTTAAATGTAATGAGTGCCTACAACAGTGATTGCATGTTTTAGAACTTTCAATAATAACAGCTGGATGCAGCATGTAACCCATAGGTTTGCCAACACTGGCCTAAGGTATCAAGTGGTAAATTTCCAACAATATGCTTCACGATTTCCAACCTGGAATTTCTTAGTTAGAATTTCTAAGATATGCAACATTACGATGGTCTTAGCATTCATATATATATATATATATATATATATATATATATATATATATACTTAGAAATTTCTTAGTCATAGTTGTTTATCAATTTCTTACCTGAAGGAGGTTGCACTTCTAAAGGTGTAAAGTTTTCCGCAGTTTGTACAGATTTTAACTCCTGATGGTTGAGTGCTGACTTGTGATTTGGTGGCATTCCGCATAAATGTGCAGTCTGTTGAACAACGGCAGTGTTAGCAGAGGGCTTGTCTTGCACCGAAGTCTGTGTCTGGTAAGACAAAGTTAAAGTTATCATCAGAGTTTCAATCAAACAAGAAGCACAATTAAAAGAGCAGAAACACAAGTGGCAAGAATATAACTTAATGATACCTTTTGAATACTACATTATCTACGTCACACAATTATCCCTTTATATTACAGATAGGTAAACTAAGATTTAGGAAGATCAAATGAAGTGACCATCATGTAACTTATAAGACAGTGGTGGGCTGGAGGTATAGCTCAGTGGAATAAGCGCTTGCCTAGCAAGTGCAGGGTCCTGAGTTTGATCCCCAGTACCGCAAAAAAAAAAAAAAAAAAAAAAAGACAGTGGTGGTGAACCTATGATATGTGTAGCCTTCTCTTTTGGCATGTGAGCCAAGTGTATGTTTTCTTTTTTAAACCCTCAGCATTCAGGTTTAATTGCAGTGCTAGCACTGCAATAAATGAGTGGGTGTTTGGTTGTAGTTTGGGCACTTGATTTGTAAAGGGTTCGCCATCACTGTTACAGGTAGTCAAAGCCAATGACTTTAGTTATTAAACAATGCTACCAATTTCCAAAAACCTTCCTGTGATCCATTAAAAATAAAATCAGCTTTTATACCAAATCTAGAAACCGGTCTATTTCTTGTACCCCTTGTCTTTACTGAACTATACATATAAGAGGAGAAATAAAATTGCGTACTGGTTGACCCATAAGACTACTGACAAAATGTGATTCACTAATCAGTTAACTACTAAATAACGATCCCCATTTGTGGTTTACAATAGCACTTAGAAATAAGAGAAACAATTTACGTAAATCTCACACCTCTTCATTGTCAGTCTAAGTTGCAGTACCAAAGCCCAGCAATGTTACCTACCAAGCTTTGAGTTGTACATGACACAAATAGAATAGTCTTTCTCCTCTGACTAATAAGGGAGTTGGGGTACATGAGTAGGTAAGGCAAATCAACTAATAACTTCTGTGCAGGACAAAACCTCTGCGAGTTTCAATAAAACAAATGCCATAGGAAGGTTTATCCCAAAAATAATGAAGACCCAAGCTCAAAGCTAAAAGTCAAGTGTGTAGGGTTAAATCAGTGAATAATCACTATGAAATATACACATACACACATACATGCATTCATCCATAAACATATGAATAATATACTCTCCTTTATCATAATCAGATTTTTATCTCCAACAAGTGAAACTAAAAAAACAAGAACTCTGGCCAAAACAGTTCATAAAGTGGCATTCTACATGCTAAATAGGGAATGCTTCCACAGCTCTGTCATAACTTGACATGTGTTGATTCTACCAATTCCTACTACAAGATGTAGCACCTTCATTTTAGAAAAAAGAACTCCTTGAGAGCTCGCTCCTGCCTACCATGTTAAATATTCCAACACTTCCCTGAGAGTTCAAAGCTCTACTTTATCCCCTCAAGCCTTACATCCCTTGTAAATACCTTAAGAGGCTACAGAATACACTGCTGTGCCTTATTTGCCTCTCTTCATGCCTTTATTTTTATTTTAGAAGTCCCTCATCTGTATATAAATATACTAATCATTTCACACCCATATGAAGCATTACCTCCTTGGAGAAAGCAGTACACATTCCTTCCTTTTCTTAAAAATAAGTATGAATATAGATTATATCACATAATCTCCTGTGACCATGTTCCTCATTACAATTTAGAATTCATGTTAGGTATTATATACATTTATAGATATTACATACATTTACAGTAATTCTGTATTTCAGATGGGTACACAGGCTCAAATGTTGTATGAGGATAACAATTTGAACTAGTAAACATTATTTCCTTTCCTATTAACTATTAGTCAAACACAGAAGTGCTAAAATTGATAGCTGGCAATTATAAACTTTATCTATAGAAACCCTAAATACCTTTTCTTTCTTTACCAGTTGTTACTGAGAAATTTCTATTATGTACATAGTACTGCACACCCTACTGTGCACATGCTAGGTGATGGGCACACCAGGCATTTCCTCTGTACCCAGACTTGAGTCTCAGTGGAATCCACTAGAAGGTGATCCACTTATCTATTTGACTCATATAACTCATCTTATTAGAAAAATAAAACCAAACAGTTTCTTTAAATAATTTTTAGGAAGATACATTTTATGGAAATATTATGGAAATACATTATTATGGAAATACATTATTATTATGTTTTTGGTCTTTTTTTGAGACAGGGTCTCATGGTGCAGTTCAGGCTGGCCTTGAGCTCACTTTGTAGCCCAGGCTGGCCTCGAACTTACAGTCCTCCTCCTGCCTCAGCCTCCTGAGTGCTGGGATTACAGGTGTGTACCACCACACCCAGCTGAAATAAATAATTTTAAAGAGAGCTAATACTATACCGGTAAGTTCCAACATACAGTTTTAAAATCTTAGAAAAAAAAATTACCTTTATAGTCTCTTTAGGAGGTGAATCACTGTGTTTTACTCCAGTAGGTTGAGGAGATACCTCTGCAAAAAATATGTAGATAATTATTTCAATTATTTGTTTGTTAGCTTAAAAAATTAAAAATTCTATTTTTTCCACATTAGAAAAATAAGTAGTGATTTCAAAAGATTGCCCTTTATACCGATGAATTCTTATAGTCACAGGTTTTTGCCGTTTGAATTAATCAAAAATTCAGAAGTTGACACTTGGTTTTCTTATGGGACAAGTATCTTTTTCCACAACAGAATATATATCTACCTACAAATTCCAACTTGTACTATGAGCATGTAAAAAAAAACCCAAAACAATTTATCACAGGAAAGAGCTTGAATAAATTACAGCTTGAGGAACAAGTTACAAACAGATAGTAAGGTTTCAAATAAGCAGTAGCAATTATACTAATACGATTCTTTACCAAGTAAACCTAAAAACAGTCACAAGGCTGAATTGAAATAATTATGAATTTACTATAAGAGAAGGGGTACAGTTTGAGTGGCTAGTCTTGTATTAAAAGTAGAAGTTATTTGGTTTTTGTGGTAAGGTCTGCACTTTACTCTTTAAGAGTCCATCTAATTAACAGTGCTTCTAAGCTGTTTGGTAGTCTCAACTATAGAGTAACAAAGGGGCTTCATAGAACTTCTTTAACCTTTAGCTGACACTGGCAGTAGAAGGTGATATATAAGATCTCTCGGGCTGGGGATATAGCTCAGTGGAATAAGCGCTTGCCTAGCAAGCGCAGGGTCCTGAGTTCGATCCCCAGTACCGCAAAAAAAAAAGGGGGGGGGGAAGGGGGAAAAAAAAAGATCTCTCTTTATTGGGCTGAAAACAGGTTTTTTTTTTTGGTCTTTTTGAGACAGGGTCTCACTATGCATTTCAGGCTGTCCTGAACTTGCTTTGTTAGCCCAGGCTGGCCTGGAGATCACAGAGTCCTCCTGCCTCAGCCTCCCAAGGGCAGGGATTATAGGGGTGTGCCACCATGCCCAGCTAAACAGGCTCTTCTTTGTTCATCCTGCAATTGATTCAAGTGCTATCCTCCCTGATCGTAACCCTAGGTCAGTGTGGCAAAGTACCACACTGGTAGTTCCTGGCTTGGTTCATCTCTGCAAGTCAGTTTTCATGGCCAATATGAGTTATTTTCTTCAGGATACAGGACAATGCCAGTCAGCACCAATTGCTACTCAAATTTAAAACATTCTAATAATTACCTTCTGCCTCCTAAAACATAATGTTTCCACCAGATGCATTACTATTCTTTCCTCTCCTAAAATGTTTGATGTTGGACAATTTTAAAATTGCTACATGCCACTCAATAACTTGCTTTAATTTATAGAATTCAAGTATTTAAAATGGTATGAACCATTTTAATGTCACTTGACTAAATATTAAGGGTTAGAAGGGTAAGGTAAAAGGAAAGATCAGGAGAAAGACTGAAAAAGACAGAATATTAAATCCAGGTAGCCTCTGCATTTAATGTATAAATTATAGTTTCAGTCTTGAAGAAAAACAGAATTCATTAATATGATTTTATATGCAAATCTATAACTATGTAACTATTTAAAGATGCAGCAACACTATCTTACAATACAAACTATTAATAACTACATTAATGTTCTTGTAGAAAAGATTCAAGAACATCATCTTAGTTTCTGAGATATAAAAACTCAGAATAAATATAAAAACAAACACTTCCAAATTTGAAAACATGCCAGGTATGGTGGAGGATGCCCATTATCACAGCACTCAGGAGGCTGAGGCAGGAAGATAGCCGTGATTTTGAGGCCAGCCTGGGCTACATAGCAAGATTCTGTCTCAAAAAACAAAAATTAAAAAAATAATAAGTAAATCAAATCTGAAAACATTAGCAAAAGGCATCAAAGAACTTCAGCTGAAAATATCAAAATCACCTCTATCCAGCGTGTCTCACGAATATCTTACGGGTTACAGAGACAGACTAAGCTGTCACTTAGCACTCTGCTTCTCATTCTAGCTTTATGGTAGGGTCTTACTTGCACAAGAGTGTAGTAAACTGAAACTGTATATATGTTCTTTTGTGAGTTGCTGGCCTTTGAAATTAAAAGTGACTACTTTTGAACTGTGTAAACATTAGTAAGAAAACACAAAGTAAACATGCATGACCTAAACTTGATGTAATGGTAAACTATACAATGTAATATGGTACTTTAATGTAACTGAGACTATGAATGTAAAGTAAATTTCGCTGTAGATGGAAGATCATATGCTATGGTAAACAAACCAAGGAAGTGGGAAAAAAAATCTGCTTTACAACTTTACAACTGGGAGAACTGGTTTCTTTTTTTTTTAAACCGGGAATTAGACTCAGGACCTTTCTCTTGCAACACAGGCACTTGTGTGGATTCTTAATTCAGAATGACTATTCAATTCAGAGTATAGCACCACAAGACACCATACTTTACATTAAAATGATGTGATATGAAAATTAGAATGAAAGGTATCATCAAAAAAACTATTTCATAAAAAGAAATAAAAACTAGCTGATACCTATGGTTTTAAATTCTAGTATTATTTGTTAAGAGACTATCTCACCATGAATAAAGTTATTTTCCACATTAGAAATCTACAAGTCACGTATATACAATATGAAATTCCACTTTACACAGTGTATTTTAAATACTGTCTACATGCAATTAAATAATAAATATGGCATTGAAACCACAGGTTCTGGGTAAGTAACAAGTATTACTTCAAGATAGAGCCTCAGTATTACAAGAAAGTAATGAGCCCACCCCCCCCACCCCCAGGCATGCTTTGGTCAGGCTAACCTGGTTCCGAGTCACTGCCATCAGAGGAGCTGGAATCACTGCTGCTGCTTGCAGACCCACTGGAGCTGCCACTGCTGCTGCTGCCACTGCTGCTGCTGCTGTCGCTCAGACGGGATCCAATTCCAATGGCTGTGGAGGACTGAGGCTTCTCAGCTACTGGATAGCAAAACACATTACAATGCTAACAGAAAGAAAAGACAACACAATCAAATAGTTGCAAGAGCATTTAAAAACTGCCACTTACATTTTCCTTGACATTTTCCATAATTTAATTGATTGTTCACCTCTAGTAACCGCTTTTCCAACTCTTGTTTCTTCTGGGAATGAATTTCTTCTTTGGACTTCATTGCTCTCTTACCTGTGAAATTTAGGAGTTGAAAAATGTAAGCATAACTGAAAATTAGCACAAATCACACAAGACACTTTTATTATTATGCAGAAACACATACCATGGGGTTTTACTGGCCTTTTTCTTAGACATCCCGCAACGTATTTTTCTAGATCTCTTAGTGTTGATGGTTTTAGGGTTTCGAAGTCTATCTCCACCTCATTGGGATTGGAACTTTGCAGCGAGGGCTCTCTTGATTGTATTATATGAACTACTCGGCCCAGTTTATCTCCAGGGAGTTTGTTTATATTCAAACTCAACTGCCTTTTCTCATCATAGTTCATAGGCTTAATATTATCTTCATCTTCCGATTTAGGAGTAATGACCTCTTGTTTCCTCTTCTTTGGCTGACTGTAATAAAATTACCTTTAGTCAAATTTGTTTGTTTGTTGGGGAGTAGGCAAGCAAAACAGGGCCCACCCTACCAATGAGCTACAATTCAGCCAAATTTTAAATAATGTTACTTCTTTATATAAGCCATCTTAAAAATACTTACTTGCTCTTGGACTTTTCCTCTAGTTGGAAATTTTTCTTTGGGTTTTCATCTGTGTTATTAATATTTTCTCTGTTTTTCCTTCGTTTAGACTTTTCATTTCTTTTCTTTAGCTTACGGAAAGGTACTTGGGACAAAGCCTGTAGTTGTTGATGAACAGCTTTAAGCTAATAAAAGAAAAAAATACTCTTTAAACATTTATGGCTCTAAATAATCAGAGACACTAGAAAAAAACTTAAAGTACTCCAAAGCCTAGAGGATTTCTTGTGAAATTCATTTAATATATTTTCTTTAGGTGTTTATTTCATTTCAGAAATTCATTGTTTAGAAAAGTGTACATTAAACTTCAAACTCTCTAACATGTCCAACCTATAAATTTAAACATTCATCTAAAGCAGACCAAGAAGGCTAGGAGTATACAGTTCAATGATAGAGCTGCACAGCAAATGTGAGGGCCTTAGCTTGATTCCTAGCACTGCAAAAATAAATAAGAACGATAAACAAAAACAGACTAAGAATAATTTGCATTTCCAAGCCATCTTAAATAATTTAATCATTACATTTCCAGGCCTGAACTCAGAGCAGGTTAATATTTTATCACAAAAATAGCAAATTAAATAAAATCTCATCTGCAGGGCATGGTGATGCATGCCTGTAATCCCAGCACTTGGGAGGCTAAGGCAGGAGGATTGTTGCAAGTTCAGTGCCAGCCTGGGCCACAAAGTGAGCTCAAGGCCAGCCTGAACTGCATAGGAAGACCCTGTCTCAATAAGATAAAAAAAAAAAGAGCTCATCTATAATATGTCTCAGATTATGTGAGAAATCATTTCAGTAAGAATCAATCACTCATTGTGACTAAGAATATACACAACAGAATTATATTTATGGAAATTTGAGTAAGGAAGACCATTAAACTAGACAAAATATGAAATAAAGTTGTATTTGCTAAATGGTCTAAATATAGTAGTCTTAAGTGTACAAGAAAGAAGTGGGGGATGTAGCTCAGTGTTACTGCATTTGTCTAGCACTTGTGGAGCCATGGGTTTGAGCTACACTATCATACACACACATTTATAATCCTACCTACTTAGGAGATAAGGCAGCTTGAGTAACAGAGAGATCCTGTCTCAAAATAAAAAACAAAAGGGGTGTGGACATAGCTCTGTACTCCCTATGTTTAATCCCCTATACCAACCAACAAAAAAATGAAAAGCCTCTAAGAGTTTTATAATAGATCAACTTGTAGACGTGAAATCAAAATCTATACTGATAACAATCAACTACCTGCTCCTGAAGCTTTGCCAGATGCTTAATTTGTTCATCTTCAGAATCATCAGAAGAGTTATCTTCAGAGGAAGCTTCACTACTGCTTTCTTTACTAAGGGCTTTTGTAGTGCCTGTTGTGATATTACATACAGGAGTGCTCTCAATAGGTTCATCAGGAATTTTGGCAAAATTCATCTCAAAAACATCCTATGATGGAAAATTAGATGGTTAAAGTATTCTGCATTTTTGATTAATGCAGCAGTAACACCTTTTCACAAAGAATTTCATTGTCATACTTTGACCAGAATTTTGAAAAGGCATACCAAGGCCACAGACTTTTCTGCCTGTCAACTTTGGCAACTTTTCTCCATTTTTTCCAAACAAGACAGTCTATAAAGGGGTGGTTCTTTCAAAAACCTGATAGCTGGTGTATCGTTTGACCTTCCATTGACTCAGACTCTCAGGCCCTTAGACTTTCTTTCGAGTGGGCCCTTCTGTAATGAACCCTGCCTCAGATCCCTACAGCCCTCCCTTCACACTATTCATTTCTTCTGTATCATAAGTAGCTGCATTAAAAGATTTGCTACTAATGGATAAAGTGATTCAAAAGAGAAATACACAGAGCTTTAAAAGTATAGGTTATAAATTGTTCTGTACTATATAGAAGTGTATTAGTCTTTCTTAAAAGATACTTTTAAAAATTTTGAACTTTGTTCAGAGAAAAAGTACATTTTTCTCTAAATTTTTCATACATTTTCATATGCATGAGTTTTTCATGTTTTTATAAGTTAAGCACAGGGAAAACTCACCTGAAGCGTTCTAGCCATTGCCACTACTTCATTATCTGGAGAATTGTATTTATAGCAATTCATGAACATCAATCTAACATCTGCAGCAAATTCATATGCATCTTTATATTCTTGGTTGTCCATTTTCTTCTAAATTAAGGAAAAATTAAGGAAAAATTTATAGAATTCACAAACATAGTTGACAACTAAGCATCTCTCTTTAAGTGTTTATATTATGAAAAGATTCAGAAATACAGGAGAGTACAGAAAAGAAAAATAGTTACCTACTACATTTGACAAATGTCAAAATTATACTGTTTCACATTTTTTAGGCTGAGAAAAATGCAATAATTTTTGACATGTAGAGATAAAGGAGGAAGCATTCCAAGCAAAGGAAAGGATAGAAACAAACTCAGAAAGGCAGGAAAACGGCGTCAGATGGTCCTGAGCAGACAAGTTTGATAATAAGAAAGCAATAAAAAACATCTCCATTTAAGGAGATAATCTGAATGAAAGATTTACATTAAAATCTGCTGAAAATGTACAGATATTAAAAAATAGTAGATTAATATGAGTATGGATTATATTTTTAGGTGGTTGCACATAAGATAGATGAGTGGTAGGTGGCATAGCAAATTAAGCAGCCATTAGAAGAAAAACTAGCAAGAAAATCCTATAAACTACTGGGCAAATTGTGTACATTAATGGCCAATTCACAAATATGAAAGGCCAATAAACAAATGCACTAGTCCTCACTAGGAAGCAAGGAAATACAAACTGAAACATGAAACAATCTTCTACCAATCAGATCACTGGCAGCTGAGGGACTCTGGAGAACTAGATTAAAGTTACCACCTTCTAAGTATTGCTTTTTTTTTTTTTGCGGTACTGGGGATCGAACTCAGGACCCTGCGCTTGCTAGGCAAGCACTTATTCCACTGAGCTATATCCCCAGCCCCTAAGTATTGCTTTTTAAACGAAGATTTTTTTTTTTTTTTTTGCGGTACTGGGGATCGAACTCAGGACCCTGCGCTTGCTAGGCAGGCGCTTATTCCACTGAGCTATATCCCCAGCCCCTTAAGTATTGCTTTTTTTTGTATCTTCATATATTTACTTGCAGAGAAATGGATATTTATATAAAAAGATGAAGCCCCTTCCTAGCCCCTCCTCCCACACTCATTCCTATCCCTTCTCCACTCTTCACAGGCCACAGGCCACCCTCAAAATTTTGGTCCGTATCCTTCCAATTGATTTTAAAAGAAATTACATTATATATATATATATGCATTAGCAATATAAAATGTTGAACTTCAAGGAAATGTGTATAATTCAAATTTACAAAGTCATTGCACTATATGCTTCATTCTGCAACTTTTTTCCCTCAACATTTTTTCGGTCCTTCCACAGATGTGTGCCTCCCATCTGTTGTTCTTTTATAGATGTATGTGTTTTATTACATCATAAAAACTTCCCAACCATCTTCTAGGTATTGGAATCCTGCAATAGCCTCCTAACCAGTCTGTAAACTGATGTTACAGAAAACACTATAAAAATCAAATACAAGGCTACAATTTCTTTTCAGCAGCTGCTGGCTTCTTTCCATTAATGTTTCTTAAGACCCGTATTTCCTCCCAGTCTCATCTTTGACCGGGTTTCCTTCATATTTCCCATACATTTCCTAACGTTTCCTTTCATGACCATTCCGTAAATTGTCTCCCTTGCCTAGAATACTCTGTAACTTACCAAAGTCCTATTTATCCTTTAAGATTTGGTTCAGATTTACTTAAATTGGATAATACACAGGGAAAATTAGGAAAGTACTATTTTGAAGACATAGTGGTTAAACATTTTCAGAACTTAAAGACATGGTCTAACACTGAAAGTACTAAGTTCTAGTTAAGGTGAATAAAATCAAATGTACAACTAGAGAGAAAGGAAAGACAGGTTATCTATGAAGAGATGACAAACAAACCAATAGTGGTTAACAGGAGTAGATGCTAGAAAGTCTTCCAAGTGGTGAGGGAAAATAATTTCCATTTTAGAATTATCTAGTAATCACTTGAGAATCAGGGCAAATTTTCATCTGAGTATTAGGGCACAGTGTAGATGTTAACAGGCACAGTGGCACACACTGGTAATCCTAGTGACCCATTGCTGAAGTAGGAGGATCACAAGTTTGAGGCAGCCTGGGCAAATGGTCATATCCTGTCTCAAAACGAAACTTTTAAAAAAGGGGCTGGGGATATAGTTCAATGTGGAGACCTTGCCTAACATATGAAAGGCTCTAGGTTCAATCCCTAGTACTGAAAAAGATGTAAAAATAGATTCTGACATGTCAGTGATAAACACTGTGCTGATTAAAACAAGAAATAAAATTATATTTAAAAGAAAAATCAAACATCTAGACAAAAATAAAGGATAGAGAATATGATGAGTAGTTGTTTGGGAGGAGGACTGAGATACTGAATAATTTTGAAGATGCTATATAGTTAAATAGTTATCCATGAAATTAATATATATGACACACTGTAGATGAAATTTTACAAAGATTTAAAGCTTCCAGCCAGGCATGGTGACACACACCTGTAATCCCAGCACTCAGAAAGATGAGGCAGGAGAATCACTGCAAGTTCAGGGTCACTCTAGGCTACACAGTGAATTCAAGGCCAGTCTGAACTACATAGTGAGACCCTGTCTCAAAATAACAACAACCAAGACAAAACAAAAAATTCCCTTCCAAATCAGCAATTAAGAAAGTTTACCAATGCATGAGAAGATGTCTTCCCAACAAATGAATGGGAAGAGAGTCATAAACTGCATAAATGTCCTACCAAAAATTTAAAAAATTTTAATTTTTGATTAAAATTAAAGATTAAAAAAACCCTAGAATCATGCACCTATTAAAAATACTCCTAAAGAAGATGGGCATGGTACTATATGCCTGTAATATCAACTACTTGGGAGACTGAGGCAGGAGGATCACAATTTTGAGGACAGCCTGGGCAACTTAGGGAGATCCTGTCTCAGAATACAAATTACAAATGTGCTGGGGGTGCAGTTTAGTAACAGGGTCCTGTGTTCAATCTCAGTGCAAAAAACAGAAAAACAATCTTGAAGAAGAATGTAAAACAAAAAAATGTCCATTACACAGGAATGAAGATTATATTACATACTAAACCCCCAAATACTATGGTAAAGGAGAACGGATGTGTTCATATGAGAATCATTGCTCCAGTGATTTGCTTCAGGTGATAATGGTCTAGTGATTCAAATTTTCTTCACCTTTTTCTAGGTTTTGCAATGATAAAATTTCTTTCTTTCTCTTTCTGAGACAAATTCTAGCTATGCTGCCTAGGCTGATATCAAACTCCTGGGCTCAAATGATCCTCCGTTTTCATCCTCTAGAGAAGCCAGGATTATAGGTATGTAGCACTATGTCCAGCTGGATGAATTACTTTTATACCAAGAGAAGAAGTGAGCTGGACAGGATGGTGCATACCTGAAATCCCAACATTTGGAAGGCTGAAGCAGAGGCTTGAGAGTTTGAGGCCAGCCTGAGCTGCATAGTAAGGGCCTATCTCTAAAAATACAAAACAAAACAAAATTACCAAGAAAAAGAAAAGAAGCTCTTCCTGCTAAGGCAACACTTACCTTAATAGTTCCAAGATCCATTGGATTTTCGACAATGTCATAGTAGTTATATAGTCCCAAAGCATTAACATCAACAGGATTATAAAAGGGCCATGCGTATGAAAAATGTTTCTTGGAAAGCATTTCTGTAAGAATTTCATGACAGTGCCTTAGTTGCTCCGTTACTTTAATCTTTCCCACTTTACTGTGTTGCTGAGAATCTGGAAAAGCATTTTTCAGCTCATTTTCTTTTATTGGTGGCATTCTGGCTGGTTTTTTTTCCATCGGTGATGTAGAAGAGTCATTATTTGCTTTAGCTGCAGAAGTTGTAGGAGTTGTTGTATCTGCTTTTCTCTTCACACCCCTGGTAGCCTAAAGTAAAACAATTCAACAATAAAAAGCTATATACTTCAACAAAAGCTAAACTTAAGGAGATATTCATCTGATCAAGGAAAATGGAGGAAGCTGGGTGTAGTGGTGACTCCTGTGATCTCAGCGCTCTGGAGGCCGAGAAAGGAGAAACACCATGAGTTCAAGGTCAGCCTTAACCACAAAACAAGACCCTGTCTCAAAAATCAAAGCAAAAGATAAGTAGAAGGAAAAAGGCAATATAGGTAATTTATACATTTTGTTGTCAATTCATGTACTAAAACTTAAAGGTTAATTTCTCTTTTATAGGCAAAATAAACAGTTCTAATAATTTCTTCCCACATTCCAAAAAATTATCTTGTACAAATTCTTAAGACAATAAAAGACAGAAAATCAAAGTCATAGTTATATAAAGGTTTCTGAATATCTTAAATTGGGGTATACGTTTTAAAAATGAAACTATGAGTGGACAACTTTTGATCTTGATACTATCAAGATACTAAATTCTATCAAAGAAATGTCTTGGTCTCTTCACAAAATGCACAAAGGCAGAAATATATGACAAAATTCTTGTATCCTGAAGATGAATTTTCATATCAACTTAAATGAAAGTAGAAGCCAGGCACAGTGGCTTGTATTTTAAATCCCAATATTCTGGGAGGCTGAGGCAGGAGGATTGCAATTTTGAGCCCAGACTGGGCCATTTACTAACTTAGTGAAGTACTGTTTTAAAAATTAGAGGACTGTACCCCTCCCCCACCAAACAAAACAAAAGCAAAACCCCACAAGAAAGCACCATCATCCTGGGTTACACGGAAAATATTTTAAGAACTAATGATTTAAAAACTGTATTAAACTTACTTGGACCACAGTTTGAGAGCTAGAGTAGAGTAGTGCTCCTCGTGCCATGTTTACAGGAAAGATGGACATCTCAGAAAGTGCAGGGGGAGTCTCCTGCTGCTGAAATACAATTTCTGTTGCTTTGGGGGATGGTTTTTGTTTAACAGAAGAAACTGATCCATTCTGTTGAGTGCCTAGAGAAATGTAAGCAAAGTCAAACACTTGAGTAAGCATAAAATACCATGCTTTCTTACATTCTAATTCTAGTTTTTAGCAAAGTAGCTATTTATATAAGTACTTATTCTAAATATAACAGCAACATTTCATTCGTAGCTATGGGTTTTATTTGCGATAGGCCTTATCAGTACAGCACAGAGTTACAGGCCATACTGGAGAGAGTAAGAACAGCAACTATGATTGACGGGATGCCAGCCTGATGAACATCATGATGCAATGGGACAGTGGCTTTAACCCCATTACCAGTGCACTCTTCCCCCCTCTTGCATAATAACCATCCTTGTGATGGTTTAGCAGACTGAAGGGACATGTTGCACCCACATAACAGGATACAGAAGAACTTCTAGGTGTCTGCCTCCTCTGAGGGACTGTATGCTCATATACTTGAGAGAGATCGAAAGAGATCAGACAAAGAGACGACACAGATGGTTTAACTCTTTGCTTACCTTTCTTTGTTTTTCCTTTGCCTACAACTTTCTCTTCTTTAGGCATCTGAGATAATTTCTGTACAAACAACTTCTCCAGAGCTTGTGCCATAAGAACCACATCATCTCCAGGCTAGAGATATGTAAAACATACCAAAGGGATGTATATCCAATGTTTGAAAAATTCAGGCTAACTTGTAAAAAGCAGTGCTACAGTACTCCTAGATGTTAATTATTTCTCTTAAATTAAGTTCAGAAAACAATGAACATTAAATTCTAACATCCTACCTCTTCAAATTCTAAAAAGGACCAGTACGCCTCTCTGAGTACCAGAAGTATAATCCAACCAGTACCACTAATTTAAGGTAATACAAAAGTAAGAATTTCTACTCAATAGGTTAAAAACAAAATGTATTTATTCCTGGGCAAAGTATTTCATTGTTTGGGAGCAATTACTACCTTATAACTTTTCAATTTGTTAAAGTGACACTGTAGTGTTGACTCAATTTAAATATCTGAACTATCAGATTGGAAATCTTTATGTTTAATTTTACTGCTGAGAAAAAATTTTAAAGAGCAACAACATAACCCACGAACATTTATTTCTAAGTTAGGTAGCTAAGGACAACTCCTGACCTTTGTTTTGAAATGTTAAATGTATAAGAACACTTCAGAATTGTTTTTAAAGTAAGATAAAGTTGAATGGCATTGATAACCATTGATACTGATTTTTTAAAAACTCCCATCAGTTAACAGTTTAAAATATTTTATATGTACGGTGGCATTGACAATAACCTTGGCAACCAAATCAAAAGTTCTGTTACATTTCAGTATCACTAGTGATTTTTGTATAAACTAAATGCCAAATCCTTAGATTTCTCCTGTCTAAATGGAATATAAATCTTAGATATAAATACTTAAGATACCATGAAACAGATCGAAAAGGACATCATACTGTAGAAAACCGGGACACCGTATAGAAGAACTAAATACATAAATCCAATTTCCCAGATGAGAAAAAATGTGAAGACTAAGCTCAAAATGTCCACATATGAGGTATGGTGGAAACATGGTTAAATTTAAAAAAACTTTTGTCACAGTAAAAGATGAAGATACTTTCATTAAACCCTCCTCACTTAGAACACGCTTATGCTGTCGTTCTTGTCCCCGTCACTGTCTGAAGCGGTTCCGGCGGCCCTCTTTTGTGAGTGTCTTTAGCTGTGCTGTGAGGGCTGCCTCCGGGTCCTGAATTGATTCAGAACACTTACTTTCCCCGTCACTTTGGCTGCGGGGAACGGTAAGAAGTTGCACGGAGCAAGACCCAGCAAGTAGGTCAGTAAAGCGGGCTGAGGACTCCCAGGAAGTGCTTCCATGAGCCCGCCTCCCTGCTGCGTGGCGTCTGGCAGTGGCACTCACTGTATTTTTGTCAGACCTTGTAAGTACACTCACAAAAGGAGACTCCCAGAGATGCTTTACATTATGGCAGGAGCGATGGGATAAAGGTATTTGAAACGGAGGGAGAACATTTTGAGGAAGACTAGTGGCAGTGTTTCTTAAAGAATGTGTGTGTTTGGGCATGTCAGTACATGCCTATAATCCCAGAACTCAGAAGGCTGTGGCAGGAGGACTGTGAGCTCAAAGACAGCTTTAACTACACGAGTGAGTTTAAGGTCAACCTGGACTACGCAGCAAGACTATATCCAAAAAAATAAAGCTATAATTAGTATTTCATTTCTCAAAAATATTGTGCCATTACATCTACTCAGGCAAAAAGCCAGCAAAATAGGCTGAACAAACATTGTGTGGAAATTACAGAAGGCAGTGAAAAACATTACCCTGAAATACACGTAAAGGCGTCCACACCAGAACTTCATACCTATCTCTCCTACATGTAAAAGCAGTATAAAATAAGGCTGCATACCTTGTTATATAGATAACAATTTGAGAACATTATTTTGAAGTCTTCTATACATTCTGAAGCCTTGATATAATATTTATTCTCCAGTCGCTTCTTAATTGTATTTAAATCCATTGGGTTTTTTATAATGGTATAATAATCCTATGGATTTAAGAAATAAGTGTTAAGAATGAATTCACAAGTATTAGTGCACAAAAAATTTCATAAACTCTAACACCTGTAATTCAACAGAGCTACTGATCACTTTTAGAAAGCTACAGTATGTAAATCTCTCAAAACTAGAAGGTACCATGGACCTGGCTACTCCCCTTCTTGGTATCTTCTCAAAAGAATCAAAAGCATCATTTACCACAGTGCTGCACACACACCCATGTTTACAGCAGCAGGGCTTTTAATAGCTAAATCACTGCAACAGCCCAGATGCCCATCAACCAATGATGAATAAACAAGACGTGGGTTTTTTTACATAATCGCAGAGGTAAATGGATGCATCTCGAGACCATATTCTTAAGTGAAATAAATTGAACACATATGTTTAAATACTGCATTGTTTCTCTGGTGTGAGAAACTGAAAGTGTAAATAAGGACCAAATGTACAACAGATATTGTAAAACAGGAAGAAAATGTTGCAGTGGGAAGAGAAACTAGGTAGTGGCAGGGGGAAAGGGAGGAAGGAAGAAAAAATGAGAAAAGAAGGAAAAACTGGAAACAAAGCTTTTGTGAATAAGGAGAGGAAAAGGGTTTGAAGGAAGGGTAGGGAAACAGAAGAAAAAGAACTGATTTATATCATGTACAGATATAAATTCCCTATGATGAATGTTATTATGTATATCTAAAATGTACCAACAATAAGAAAAAAATGCCATTTGACACATCTACAACTGTCCTAGTGATATTCCTGAAAGACTTCCATTAAAGACTGGGTGTGTTGGCACATGCCTGTAATTCTACCACATGGGAGGCAGGAAGATCATGAGCTCAAGGCAAGCCTGGGCTACATGAGTTCAAGACCAGGCTGAACTGCATAGGAAGACTCTGTCTCAAAAAAAAACAAAACAAAAAAATTAAAGACAATGTTACAATGATATAGTGGGCCACTGAAAGAATTAAAGACATCTTTTAAATAAAGGAATTAAAAACTGAGTGTGGTGGGGTATCCCTGTAGATCTCAGCACTCAGGAGGCTAAGGCAGGAAGACTGTCACAAGTTCAAGACCAGCCTGGCCTGCATAGTGAGTTTAAGAGCAACCTGAACTACACAACAAGAAACAAACAAACAAAACCCCAAAAAACACACATACAAAAAAAATTACAGGTGATACATGCATACTCGTGTTTATATAATAGCACAACTCGTAGAATCTAAGCTCTGGGGACAGTGCTAGGTGCCATTATCAAAAAGTAGTATTAATACACAATGGAATATTCTTTAACCATAAAGAATGAAATTGTATCATTTGGGATCAAAATCCTAAGTGAAATAAGTCAGACACAGAAATTTAAATAGTTCATGGTTTCTATTATGTAATAAACCTAAAATATAAACAAGTAAATGCATCAAAATAAAGGAGAGATGGGAAGAAACAAGGTAAGACTTCCAGAAATGGGGAAGAGAATCAGAGGCAGAGGACAGGAAGTGCGGGGGAAGGGATTAAAGAATCATCAAGGTATGCTATATGCGTGCACCAATGCCCAGAAAGAACCGAGCTGCTGTGTACTGCACACCTACATGGCAAGGGGGGCGGGAAGGAGGGGCAGTGGCGGCAGCAGCCGCAGGTGCCACTCTAGTGTTAAAATGGGAGCACGGGTAGAGTTCTACTAGGCCAAACAGATGCTAGACGCGAGGTCAGAGGCCCAGAAAGAGGGCTGGTTTCTCTGCACATGCTCTAAAATGCAGAGTAACACGGAACTTGAGCTTAGATGTCAATTTTCTAGTCACTGAACACATCCAGGTGAAGGAAGGAAACCTCCAAGATGTTCACTCTATTGAAGCAGCCTAGTCCGATGAAGCCACCTATGAGCTCCCCTGCCTCACGGTTGATACTCACTTAAATGGAACGCAACTGTTCCAAAACCAGAAGAGGCAGTGGCACAGAGAAAGCTATCACAGAAGAAAATGAATGAAAACATCATGAAAATAAATTTAGCATAAAATAAACACAAGTATATTTACACATAGATACGATGTTAGAGACTAGTTATTTTTTGCAGAGATTTACAGGATTCCTTTGCTTAAATTAACACAATTATAAGACATACTAAAATTTAAAAAGACATACTGGTAACTGTAGCTTCACAGCATCCACAGGCTGCTGAAAGGGCCAGGAAAAGCCATGACTCCACAGCGCCTTCAGGACGACTCTGTGAATGTACTGCAGCTGGTTTGTCAGCTGCCCGCTTTTCTGAGCATTGATGAACTCTGGCGGAGGTGGGTTAACAATAGCCATTTGTCGACTGGGCAGGGACACTGCTAACTGCTTCAAATCCAGACGCTCTAATGCTCTCTACAAGTATATATCCTGGAAAAGAAAAAAATGAGTACTTTAGAAACACTTTGACATTTTTTTGTTTTTGTTTTTCTGGTACTTGGGGCTGAACCCAGACAGCACTGGGCTATATCCCCAGCCATTTTTCTGTGTTTGTTCTAGGACAGGGTCTCACTAAGATTCCCAGACTGGACCGGAACTAGCGATCCTCCTGTCTCAGCCTCCCAGGTGGCTACAGGTATGGGGAGCACTACTCCATGGCTACCTGGACTAAAAGTGGTTTTCATAGGAGCTGGAAAGACTTGCTAATGAAGATTTGGAGAATGGCGAAGATTTAATGATAAAGATTAAGAGAAAGTGACATTGTATTTAAAATACACTTAAGACAAAAGAAGTCAAACAACAAATTAAATTTTAAATCAATGCCAGTCTTTTTCTAACTAAGTAGTATAAGTTATTCCATTTATGTGTACTTCAGTTTAAGATAGTTTAAATTATCTCAACATTTCAGAGAATTTCTGCCTTTTAAAACACAGATTTTAGCAGGAAAAGCCTATAAATTCCTGGTTAAAGAAACAGCAAGGATGGGCTGGAGGTACAGCTCAGTGGGCTAAGTGCTTGCCGCTGAGCACTAGGGCCCTGAGTTCGATCCCCGGTCCCGAAAAAAAAAAAAAAAAAACAGCAAGGAATGTGCAACTTATCTTGGTACACAAGTATCCTACAATTCTTAATTTAATGAAGGGAGAAGAGTAAAGGGTATTCTGGCTAATTTTTCTTTTCTTTTTATTTTTCCTGGGTAGATTATTTAATGTTTAAAAAAATTTAGTGTTTAAAAAAAATCAGCTAGGGACAGTGGTATATTCTTGTAATCCCAGCTACTCCAGCCTAGGCAATTTAGATCACGTCTCAAAAAACAGGAAGGTCCAGGGTGGTGGTGCTGAACCTACAGCAGGTTGTCTGTATCACTGAAAGCTCCAAAAGGTTTGCCATCACTGCTGTAGGATGTAGCTTACTGGTCATGTGGAGGCACTAAATTCAATCTCCAGTACCAAAATACATGCATAGGGGCTGGGGATATAGCTCAGTGGAATAAGCGCCTGCCTGGCAAGCACAGGGTCCTGAGTTCAATCCCTGGTACCGCAAAAAAAAAAAAAAAAAAACATGCATACACACACACTCACAAACATTCCGTAGGGACTTTGAGTGCAGCTCAGTGGTAGTGTGTGTGTGCTTTAGCATGAGCAAGATCCTAGTTCAAGCCTCAGCACCAAAAGGTAACAGTAAAAATATTAAAAATGAAAGTAAAATTAAAAATGCATTAGAGAGGAAGAGGGAGGGAAAGGGGGAGGAGGGAGGGAAGGGAGAAGAGAGGGAGAAGGGGAACGAATCAGCTGTAAGCATTCTTATAGGTGAAAAATTGAAGGTGATACCCTAGACAGGTTTCAAAAACTAGCAAAAAAGGTGGAGAAGCCCTTAGGTGGGAACAGGCTTGGAACACTTTTAAGAATGGCAGCCAGCGGAGTCCAGAAAAGGGGAGAGTAGTTTTTTTGGTTGTTTTTTGAGACAGGCTCTCATGAAAAGGGAGAGTAGTATTAAAAAAAAGCAGAGAATGATTACATTACATAGACTTCTTTGCACTAGTAAGAATTTAAATTTTAGTCTCTAAATATAGGTCCAGGAAATATTGGGGAGAGAAGGACTGAACTGGCCATTAAGAAGCTTCTCAACTAGTCCAGGTGAGAGCAGAAATCATAAGGTGGCATGACTGTAGCCACACCCTCCTTACTCTTTCTGTTCCCCCAAACATCTCTTCTCACCAAATCACAACCTGACTGCTAAAGACAAAACCCAGACATCCTCCTTCTTCCCCTCAAGCCTCCTCCTAACCACCCACCAATCTCTTGTCAAACCCTTTTATTCCTCCTCCAAAATAAATCTCAGATTTCCATTGCTTTCCGTACCATAACCCTCATCCCAGTTCACATCCTCTCTCACAGCTGGCATCCAAACCGGCTTGGGGCCTCCAGAAAGGGCCTGGGTCACTGTTCCTTCAATCTCATTTTCTCTTATATTGTAAAAATGTTACTTCTTTTCCATAATGACCTTCTTTCCCTTTTTCCCCAAAATTGTCATCTCATTAATTTTTCCTCTATTGCCATTGCTATTTCTTTTTCATTGATTTAGGAAGGCCTTCTTCTAAGATTATCTAATATACTCATACTTTTAGCCAATGCAATTAGATAAAAGAAAGTCCAAATTGGAAAGGAGAGTGTTAAATTAGCTGTTGATGATATAATAAATATTTTAAAAACTTAAAAACTAATAAAGAACTTTTAGGGCCAATGAATGAATTCAATAAAGTTAAAGGATATAAAAAATTTTTTTAAAACTTCCATTTTTATCTGTAAAACCAAACTATGTAAAGAGTAGGCCCAGGGTATAGCTCAGGTGGAGCCCTTATCTAGGGGCCCTTGGGTCTGATCCTTACTACTGCAAAAAATATAATTAAAAGGCTTTGGAATAAACTTAACTAAGGAACTGAAATCTGTAAGACACTGATGAACTAAACTGAAGAAAATACAAAGATACTCATGTTTGTGGACTCTGAATTAATACTGTGAAAATGTTCACACTACACAAAGAGATCTACAAATTGAATGCAATCTCAGCAAAATTGCAATGGCACGTCACACAGAAAAGAAAAAGACCTCTAAAATCCATAGAGAGGCACGCAAGATCCCAAACAGTCAGAGCGATCTGGCAACCACTCACTTATTGTACTGGGGATCAAACCCCAGGGGGCTCTACCGCTGAGCTACAGCCCCCTTTTGTTTTTCACTTTGAGACAGGATCTCACTAAGCTGCCCAGGCTGTCTGCAAACTTGCTACAATCCTGCGTCAGCCTTCCAAAGTGCTGGGATTACAGGCATCAGTCACCACATGTAGCCCCCAAAGCAATGTTAGAAACAGAACTGGAGTCAGGTGAGGTAGCACATGCCCTACAAAAAACAGACACCGTGAGCACAAACAAAAGCAAAAATAAATGACACTACATAAAATGGAAAAGCTTCTACGTAGCAAAGGAAGCAATCAACAAAATGAAACCTATAGAATGAAAACATATTTACAAGTCATATTATCTGATAAAGAACTAATATCCACAATATATAAGGAGCTCAAACACTAATAGAAAAAATTAAAAAGTGGGCAAAGGACCTGAACAGGTATTTTTCCAAAGACGACACACAAAAAGACAACAAAAGAGGGAGTAGAATGCTGGCCGCCAAGGGCTGTGAGGTAGGAGAGAAAGAGACATTGATTAAAGGACACAACCTTTCAGTTATAAGACCTGGGATCGAATGTATCAGGGGTAATGAATGTGTTAATTTAATCTATTATACAATGCATATATATTTGAAATCACATTGTACATCAGGAATATGTATTTGTCAATTAAATATCTGAATTAAATATATTTGTCAACTATTTTAACGTTAAAAACAATGTCTTCTGGTTTGCCTTTTTTTTTTTTTTTTCTTTTCCACATTTAATTACCTGGAATTAAGGCTGCTGGCATCTTGGTATACAGACATGCTCAAGCCAGTGCCTTAACTTTTTTCTGAAAAATACCTTCCCAAGCCAGGTGTGGTGGCGCATGCCTGTAATCCCAGGACTTAGGAGACTGAGGCAAAAAGATCACCTTGAACTGGAGGCCTATCTGGGATACATAGTGAGTTTAAAGCCAGACTGAACTACATAGCAAGACTCTGTCTCAAACAAACCAACCAAATAAAACAAAACCTTCCTGTTACAGCGTGTGTCTAGATGTCCCCCCCAGCACCTTTATGCAGTGATAGGTGGGACTTTTTGGAGGTGGATGGATCTAGGGTGTGACGCTGGGATTAAGGATGTGATGCCAGGATTAAGGATGTACTGCCTCCCCCAAGGACGGGTGGTCTTCATAAAAGGAGGGACAGAAAGAGGGTTGTTGCTTGTTGCTTCCTTTTAGCTTTCTGCCTGCCCTGCTTTGCCATGAACTGTTGTCCTCTGCTATGCCCCTCTGCAACGCCACCCTTCCCTGGAACCAATCAACCAGACTGAAACCTCTACAAACTGTAAGCCAAATAAACCTTCCCACCTTTGAAGTTGAGATTCAGGTATTTTGTCTCAACAACAAGAAAAGCAACTAAGACACTTCCCATACAAAACCTAAAGACCACTGTTTACTATAGTCATAGCTGGTAAACCTTGGAGGTAACCAAGATGTCCTTCTATACTGCCTAAACTGTAGTATATCCACGAGATGCAATATTATTCAGCACTGAAAAGAAATGAACTATCACCAGGGTGGTGATGCACACCTATTTACCCAGCTATTCAGAAGGCTGATACAGCAAGTTCAAGCACAGCCTGGGCAACTAGCAAGACCCTGTCTCAAAATTTAACAAGCGGTGGGGCATGTAGCTTAGCAGTTGAATATCTGCCTACCATTCATGAGGTCGTAGGTTCCAAAGTCGGTAGCGCAAAAACAAAACTATCACCTCCATGAAAAGGTAGGGAAGAAACCAGAAAAATTAAAAACAGTTTATTTGAATTTTAAGATTCATATGGCATAAAATTTTGATGAAAACAGTGTACAGCAAAGTTTTATACCATACTACCCTCACCTGCCAATGAATCGCATCTCTCCTTCCATTTAGAAATTACTTATACAAACAGAAATAAGGTTTTTTGCACTTTATTCTAAGAAAATACATTGCTGCCCAATTCTGTTTTTCCAGTTCTAGGCATTGAACCCGAAGCCTTTACAAGAAGCCACATCCTCAGCCCTTTGTTCATCTTGAGACAGGTCTGGCTAAATCACTCAGTAACCCCGTCTGGGCTCAAACTT
The DNA here is from genome assembly GCA_004027595.1 of Dinomys branickii. NCBI lineage: Eukaryota > Metazoa > Chordata > Mammalia > Rodentia > Dinomyidae > Dinomys > Dinomys branickii. The sequence goes on along the minus strand of PVLD010010452.1, from coordinate 27,360 downwards.
TCGATTCTCTTGCCTCAGCCTCTGAGAGTGCTGGGATGTCCCGCCCAGCTGCCTCCTAATTCTTTTTCATAACTGTATAGTACATTATCATGCGAATGCAAACATATCATGGTCATTATCACTACTGTAAGCAATGTTGCAGTGAATGTCCTGGTAAATACATCACTGAGTATATACAAAACCTATCAGATATATTTCTATTAACTTCTGGGAAAAAGCTTTTAAATTTATTTTTCCATGAGTACATGTGTGCTGTACATAACAATCACATTCTTCATGAGGCATCTGCATATCTACATAACACACCTTAATTTTTCTGTCCTCATCCCCTCCCTCCAACCTTTGTTTCCCTCACATTTCACATTTTTCCCTATTTTTTCCCTGCAATTCTTATTTCTTTAGACCCCTTTCCCCATCTCTTGTTCTCCTTCCCATTTAAATAAATTCTTTGTACGTCCTAATATCTCCCTGATTTTATGCCTTATTTCTACTTTAGGTTTCTCATACGAGAGAAATAATGAAGTATTTAAACTTGTGTGTCTCATCTATCTTGAGTCACATTCAGTTATATAAATACCATTTTCCTTATCCAGTCATTTGTTCTGATGGGCTGTTAGATGTGGGCTGTGACCAAGATTTAGCTATCATAAATTGTGCTGCTATCAACATGCATATGCATATATTACTGTGGTATGATTTTTAATTCTTCTAGGAAGATACCTAGCAGTGTACAGCTGGGTCAAATGGAACCTTTAGTTTTATCTTTTGAGGAATGTCCATACTGCTTTCCATAGTGGTTGCACCAACTTACACTCCCAGCAAAAATGGAGAAGTGTTCTTTTTTCCCCTGCACCCTCCCAGCATTTGTTAGTGGTTGACTTCTTGATGACAACCATTCTTTCAGGTGTGAGGTGGAATCTCAGTGTTTTAATTTGTATTTCTCAGTGACTTTCAGCATTTTTTCACGTATTTATCGGCTATTTTTACTTCTTCACCCATTCCTGGAGTTCTCTGCTCTTTTATCTATGTTCAACTAGGTACCAGGGACTGAACCACTGGCAAAGTATTCTATTGCTGAGCTACTTTTGAACTTTTTTTTTTAACTTTGAGGCAGTCCTGCTAAATTGCCTTTACCCATGTTGCTGGGCTTGAGCTTTGACCCTCTTTCCTCAGCCTCCCCAGCAGCTAGGACTGCATGTATGCACAGCCACACATGCACTTCCTGTGCTCGTTTCAGCATTTCCATACTGGCTTCTCCCTATACACACTTTTTCAGTTCCTTAAAAATCCTTCACTTAAAATAACTGGGGTTTGCATGATGTCATTAATACCTGGGCACAGTCAGGACTGAAATGCCCCCCATTACTCCAAATCTTAATTTCTATTATCTGCTGTGTATCTCACCCAAATCTCCTCTGTATCCCATACCAGGCATCCACCAAAACTACTTTGTTTTTACTCCTCATTTCACACTTGGCTTTTCCTCACTATTCCACTAAAATTCCCCATAAACCACTTTAACACTTACCATATTTAGTGATTACATCCAACAGATTCCTTGTGAATCTTACCTGGCAAGTAATGTGCTACTTGACTATTATTGTGACTCTCTTAAAACTCTATTCTGGTTTCCAGGATACCATTTTCCAAATTCTATTTGTTAATTTATTAAATATTTATAAAGCAGCTAGGTATGGTGGTGAACACCTGCAATCCTAGTACTTGGAAGGCTGAGGCAGGAGAATCGCCGAGTTCAAGGACAGCCTGGGTTACATGGTGAGTTCAAGACCACACACAGCAAGCCCCCACCTCAACCATTCCCCCCCGAAATAAACTTACACATTTCCTTATACAAATCCCAGAGACTCCAAGGTAACAAATACCTTTACACAAATGAATGCTAAATGTAAAATTACATATTCTGGATATTAAATGTGTTCCTATTTTCTGTCTCACAAACCACCGCTTTCATTCAATCGTTAGTCACTTCTCACATGAAATAATATAATGGTGATGTTCTGATTTTTGTTTAATAATTTGCTTAGGATCACTCTTCAAACTGAGTGTGGTAGCACACATTTGTTATCCCAGCACTGGGGAGGGGCTGAGTCAGGAGGATCACTGTTGAGTTCAAGACCAACATGGCAACATAGTGAGTTCAAAGACAGCCTGAACTACATTGTGAGACCTGACTTGGAAAAAAAAAAAAAAAAAAAAAAAGGAGACCACTCTTCAATCCACTGTCCTTCGTTTAGCACCCTTTTTATAGAGTGTCCCCTGGTGCATCTCACCTACTCATCTCTCGCTACTTCACCCAGGCTGACACTGGCTCAGCCACTCAAAAATTCGCGATTCGGGGCTGGGGATATAGCTCAGTGGAATAAGCGCCTGCCTAGCAAGCTCAGGGTCCTGAGTTCGATCCCCAGTACTGCAAAAAAAAAAAAAAAAAAAAAAAAAAAAATTCGCGATTCTTCACTGTGCCACCCTGCTCTGCACACACGTTTATTTCTCTGAAACATTTCTGTGCCACAGCTTCACTAGCACCTTGAGGTCAGGCCCACCTCTGATTCTGCAGCTCCTAACAGGGGTTTTTCATGTTTCGGCGATAAAAGTTAGTTGAAGGAAGAAAATCAATCACGAACACAATCTCCCTTACCAAATGTGAACGCAGACTAAATGCAGGTGCCAGCGAAACTCTACACCTTCTCCACGCCCAACTGAGAGCCTTTTATTTAGCAATCTAGGGCCTAAGCGCTACCAGTCCGAGTACGACCTGGTGGATAACGCCCCAACCTTCTTCCCAGCCCTTGCAGAAAAACAAGCATGCAGAGAGGAGGCAGGAAAAGGGTGGAAAACGGTCCACAGCCGAGCAGTTGGCGAGGTCAAAGAAAAGCAACTCACAGCGACCCCGGACTTTAGAGTCACACCTCGGTGGCTTCCCCGCAACTGCCTTGCCCGTCGCCCACTGTTAATGGGGGAGGGGAGAGAAGGAAAAAAAACGGTTGTTCTTCCCAGGGAATCCCACCTGCTGAGCAGCTAGTATGGAGCCACTTGTAGAATCTCTCTTACCTTTCAGGAAAAGCACCTTATCTGATCGCTCCTCTCTGCTTGCACAAGACGAATCAGCAGGGTAACGGTTCTCTTCCCTGACAACCGTCGATCGCCACCTGCTCTCACCCAAATGGCCGCTCCTAGCTGGCAGGCGGACCGCTTCTAGCTGGCAGGCGGACCGCGTCGAGATTTTTATACAAGAATCCAAGGTGGATCGGTTGCTGATTGGTCCGACCCTACCACGTGGCCACACCCACGTGCAAGCGACCCAGGCCGTGAGCTTCGCAGCCTAGGCCTCTGGAGGGGATTCCGCTATAGGATTACCGAATGCTATGCACCCTATAGGGAACTGGGGATTTGGGAGTAGAGCCCTGCCATTGAGAGGTTTTGTTTGCAATTTTTTTCCACTCCATGATTAGTCTTTCAGGGTTATTTTGGCCGTTTGTAGGTTTGGGCTTGTGGCGTTACCATCGTTTTTCATTCTTTTCGCTGGCTTTTAGTACAGCTCCTGTCTCTTGCGTGTAGTGAATGCTTAATAATATTAGACAGTGGTTGAGGCTAGATAGAGGCCACACGATCTCATTGGGTTTTCTTTTTTGGTACCAGGAATCAAACTCAGGACCTTGCCCTTATGCCAGGCGCTTATGCCACTGAGCTACATCTCTAGTCCATGTTGATTTTTTTGTTTTGTTTTGTTTTTGAGACAGGACCTCGCTATGCAGTTCAGACTGGCCTTGAGCTCACTTTGTAGTCCTGGCTGGTCTTGAACTTGCAATGATCTCCCGCTTCAGCTTCCCGAGTGGTAGGATTACAGGTGTGCACCACCATGCCGGGCCCTCTTTGGGTTTTAAATGGCACATACGAGGTGTTTCACAACAGCTGCCTGCAGATAGTGATTTAGGATTTTGATTTAGCAGCCAGCTCCTGATAGAAACTTTAAAGGTGTTAGTATAAACAGGGCATGGTGGCACATGTTTGTAATCCCAGCATTCTGGAGAGTGAGGCAGGATTTCAATGAGGTCAAGGCCAGCCTGGGCTATGTAGCGAGTTCTAGGCCAAGCTGAATTATATAACAGAACTCTTTAAAAACAAATCTAAAAAAACCAATAACCACCAAAAGTGTTAGCACGCATCACTAGAATATACTAACACCATAGCTATCTTCTGGATCCAAATGCAATGATTCAAATTCTTAATAGTCACTGTTACAGGAGTTGGGGAGGGAGAGGGCAAGGAGCTGCTGAGGGGCTCACTAACCACTCAAAAAACATCTTCCAATTTCCTGAAGCACAAGTCTGGGGCCATTAACAGGGCGGCACATCTTAATTCTATGGCTGGAATGTGGGAGGAAATGCTTAAGGGTTCACAGGAAAGCAGGAAACACACGCCTGTAATCCCAGCACTCTCAAGGCTGAGGCAGGAGGATTACCAGGTGTTTGAGGACAGCCTGGGTTACATAGTGAGGTCAAAACTAGCCTGAGCTACGTGGTGAGACTGTTTCAAGAAAGACAGACAGACAGACAGAAAAGGAAAGAAAAAGAAAGGGCAACATACACTATCTACTAACTAGAGGTCACATAAATACCCAGATTCACAGGTATCACTACATTATTCAAAACACTTTAGAAGGTCCTGATTTTTCCAGTAAACTCATGATCAAAGCTTGCACACTGGGCGTGGTGGCACACACCTATAATCCCAGCACTTGGAAGACAGAACCAGGAGGATCACTGAGTGTTCCAGGTCAGCCTGAACTTCATAGTGATATCCCCGACTCAAAAAAAAAAATTGTCCATATTGAACTTTTTTCTTTAAACATTTGTGGATTGGTTTGTTTGTTTTGTTTTTGAGACAGGATCTCACCATGTAGTTTAGACTGGTCTTGAACTCACTATGTAGTCCATGCTGGCCTCAAACTCTCAGGGATTCTCTTGCCTCAGCCTGGAGTGTGCTGGGATTATGGGAGTGCACCACCCATCGCTAAATGTTCATTCATTCATTTAAAATTTTATTCAAGAAGTCTGGCATGATGGCACATGCCTATAATCATAGCACCCTTGAGGCTGAGGCAGGAGGATGCTCAGCCTCGACAATTTAGTGACTTAACAAGACCCTGTCCCAAAATAAAAAATACAGAAGGGCAGAGGATATAGCACAGTATGCAGGCCCTGGATTTAAACCCCAGTACTGCCAAAAAAGTAAAAAAATTATGGAGGCTGGCATGGTAGCATATGCCTATAATCCTAACATTTAGGAGGCTAAAGCAGAAGGATTGCCAAATTTGAGGCCAGTCTGGGCTATATGGCAAAGCTCTGTATAAAAGAAAAAGCTGGTTTGGAAACGTGTTAAGACATATGTAAGAGGGCCGAGATTCAGAAATTGGTTATTGTTCAGAGAAGAAAACATAGGGGCTGGGGATATAGCTCAGCGGAATAAGCACCTGCCTAACAAGCGCAGGGTCCTGAGTTCAATCCCCAGTACCGCCAGAGAAGAAAACGTCTGCTTTTTTCTAACATTCAGATGAGCCAGGGTTGTGGGCCAAAAACAGAGAGGAAAGTAACTTCTGAAATATTCAAAAGAAAGCAACTGAGAGACTACATGATTAGGCTACTATAGGGTATTATGGTTGTGAAAAGCATCCAACACAGTTCATATACTATGCATTTTAGTTTAAAATACAATATTGCAGCACAGCTCAGACTTAGGCTTGCACACACTAGGCCAGTGTTCTATCCCTGAGCTACAGCCTCAGCACAAACACATCTTAGTTGTTCCTCCTTCATTGTGGAATTAGATTCAACAAGAGGGGAGCTGGGCATGGTGTCATGTTTCTATAGTCCCATCTCTCAGGAGGCTGAGGCAGGAGGATGAAGCCAGGCAGAGACCAGATTGGGCTACTTAGAGAGTTCAAGGCCACCCTGAACCACATAGTAAGACCTTGTCTGATGTAAAAAAATAAAAATAAAAAAAGATTCAACAAGAAGAAGCTCATCTTTCTGGTTTTCATAACTATAGATTCACAAGTGTGCCCAAAACTCAGAGTTAAAGAATTCAAATTCACAACTGGTTTCTCATGGAAATTAAGAGGCAATGCTATATCTAAGATGATTACGAAAAATGAAAACACTTGTTTCCTCTATGTTGCTAAATCCAAAAGCCAGTTCTCACTGGTTCCTTCTCAAACCTCCACCATGTCAGAATACTCCAGCGCTCAGTCCTTGGAATTTCTCCCTGCTTATCTTTTCTGGGCTCACCCAGGCTCAAGGTTTATCTGCTGTTGGCTTTCTATCCTAAACCTTCCTCCTACTCTCTCCCCTAGAGCAGGGGCCTAGGGCACCTTACAGCCAGTGGAGGCAGCCAGGCGTCTTCCAAAGGACTGGGTCCATCCGCAAATCTTTAGGGCAACATTCTACAAACTATTCCTATTTCAAATGAGTCCAAGGCCACATAATTTTTTTATCCGACTTGCCACAACAGATTTCTAACTGATGTCGGTGCTTCTGCTTGCCTTTGGCTCCCTTTTAAGAATGCTTCAACAGAGAAAGCAGACCATCTGGGTCAGTTTGTTTCAGTTCACTCCTCAGAACATTTCACAGATGGTGCCCTGTTTTCCTTAGATTGAATGCCACAGGCCTTTCAGTGGTCCTCAGAGTCCTACATCGTAGTGCTTACCTTGTCCTGGTGCCTGAGCCTCCCCATGCCGGGTTGATGTTTGATCTCCCTGCCTGTGGGCGTGTGCACCGAGCTCTGCAGCTTTGGGAACGCTGGCCATGCTCTAGCTGCGCCCTCTGCCTGAGATTACAGGGTCAATGGCTTGTGCTGCTTCTCTTCAGATCTCCACTCCACTGTCAGCTTTGCAGTGAGGTCATTCACAGCTTGTTTCCCTGAAATGTCACAGACACAAATTCACACACACATTTTCTATTTCCATTGCTGCTGTACTTATCTCCTCCCACTACATATTTGTACTTAGTTATATACTAATATCCCTACTCTCCTAGATTATAAGTACCATATGGGCAAGAATTTTATTTATTAGTGTTCTATATTCTTTCCTGCCCTAGGCCTGGAAATTGAACCCAGGGTTCCATGCGTGCTGGGCAAGTGCTTGACCAGTGAGCTACATCTCCATCATCACGTTTATTCTTGATGTAGCCCAAGTACCTGACACAGTGCCTGGCCTGCAGCAGGCATTCAGTAAACCTGCCAGGAATAAGTCAGTTTATATGTACTTGGATTGTACTGCTGTCACACAAGGTGGCGGGACAAAGGCTGAACAAACTGGGGTAAGTCGGGACTGGGGATATAGCTCAGTGGCATAAGCGTCTGCCTGGCAAGCACAAGGTCCTGAGTTCAATCCCTGTGTACCAACAAAAAAAAAAAACCTAGAATGGCAAACTGGGGTAAGCCAGCTCAGAGTGGTGGCATGCACCTCTAATCCCAGCACTTGGGAGGCTGAGGTAGGAGGATCACAAGTTTGAGATCAACCTATGCAATTCATTTAGTGAGACTCTCCAAAAAACAAAACGCTGGGTGTGGTGGTGCACGCCTGTAATCCCAGCACTCGGGAGGCTCAGGCAGGAGGATAGTTGTGAGTTTGCGACCAGCCTGGGCTACAAAGTGAGCTCAAGGCCAGCCTGAACTGCACTGTTGGTCTATGATCCATTTCTGTCCAGGGTGAACAAGTCCCAAGAACAAGATATCCGCAGATGAATAAGAAAGTGAGAGGAAAAAGAAATGCGAGACAAAATTCTGGGATCAGGGGGTGTACAGCCTCTTGGAATGCAGCCCCGCCCAAATACCAATCTCAGTCACCTTCTAGAGAACCAAGGGCGTAGCTAGTACAAATGGGTGGATGCCAAATGTTTCAGCAAGGGTAATTAAAGGATTATCCCTCTCCACACCGTAATCCAACACACGCCTATAATCCCAGTACTCAAGGGGCTGAGACAGGAGGATTGTAAATTCAAGGCTAATCTGAGCTTTAAAGTGAAGGCTTATCTTAAACTCTAACAAATCCTTGTGTCCTCAGTGCATTCTAATCAAAGAATGTCCTCCACATTTCCCCCTTTTTGTTTCGTTTTGCTGCAATCCTTCGAAGCATCAGGGAGAGTTGTCAGTTGTCTTTCCATTTCTCAGCATGTACTGGATGAACTTCGCCAGATAAAGAGGTTACAATCTTGTGCTTTCACTTTCCTGCTGTATGTCCAAGACCAAGTTAAAATGAGACTTGTATAAATAAAAATTTGACCTTTCACTGTCTAATCAGTTAAGTCTCCTCAGGAATCATCTTGGAATCAAGTGCAGTATTTCTAGATCTTCAGTCAGTGTCAGCCATCTGGATGAGTCGCGGCCATTGCTTGACTAAGGTGCTTTCTGTGAAAGCTTGAGAGATATTTCCTCTCCTGGTGACTCTCCTTAGGCACACTATATATCACAGAATCCTTTCCTCTGTTGTCCCATAATCTCCTTGATCAGAAAATCACAGCAGAGGTTTTCTTATGGCCTGAGTCTTTATGACCTCAGAGGGTGTAGCCAAAATATTGGCTATTCTCTGGTACAATATATCTAATTTTAGGTCTCCAAACTTCAGTTGTTAAATATCCAGCAAAGAAGATTAATGATAACATTGTAAGCAAGGCAATAAGCTTAATATTACAATCTGATCTGAATAGCAAACATATTAGAACATATAAATGGAACCATTATTTTTTAACAACCATGGATATCCTAATATTTAAACCCTAATAGAATGTTAACAGTTACAGTATTATACCCAGAATTTTAGAAATCAACACCATACATATGCTGCTACATAACAATCATGAAGACATTGAGACATACTGAAATTTTCATTTTGACATAACATGACCTTTTAAACCAATTATCTTAATCTAATACATAAGCTGTTATCCTTTAAAGAAATACACATCACATGTTTTACTTAAACGTAGAGGTCTTAACCTGAAGGAAAGTCTTATCACAATAAAGTCTTTGTTTTACATTTTGAAGATCCCTAGATCCAGAATCATGAATATATTTAATATACCATGAGATTAACACTAATGAATTACCAAACACATGTGAAAACCTTTGTAAAAATTTAGTTTCATGCTAAGAGCATCTGAGAAAACTGTATCATAATTCTTACTGAAAATTTCTTTTGACCAAATGATCCAGTTGTAGAGGTGTCTTTCAAGACACTATGAAGATCACTGGGGGCTCCTGTTTAATGAATAAAGGTTGGCCACTCCTTTATTCACCGATTGGAGTACTACCCAATAATTTCTCTTCATCCTAAAGACTGGTTAAAAATATTTTAACTTTGATATCATTTAAACCAGCTGGTAACTCAGGTGAAAGCATGCTTTAAAATCTATAACCCAATTATATTAAGAATAATAAAAGAAAAATTGTTGAGCTCAAAATAAAGGCAGAGCAGCTGTTCATGAAATGACAAACACAAACAAGTACACAGAACAAACACCTTTACAAAATTGAGTGCACTCAAATATATTTTTGACCAAATTGAATTAGAGTAACTATTATAATTTTAGAAATTTATAATTTTTTAAAATTTTATTTTAAAGACAAAAGAATGGAGACATATGAGCCAGAAAAGCCATAAACAATACAGAAAATACAAAGTTATACAGAATATAGTAGGGAATTAGCACTGGATGTTGCATTACATAGTTATCTTCACATTAGTTAACACAAAAACATTAAAGGAAATACCAAATTATAGAGAAGATAGTAGGGAATTCACACTGGATGCTGTATACTATAAAGTTATCTTCACTTCTGTTAATACAAAAACGATTGAGGAAATACAGAATTATAGAGAACATAGAAGGGAATTAGCTCTGGATGCTGTCCTACATAATGTTACCCTCACCTTTGTTACTCAGTTACACAGATGATGGCCCATTTGATCATTCAGTTTTCTCCTCCCTCATCTCCATTGCCCTACCACTCAATCAGTCATCTTCCCTGTGATAATAACTGTACTCCTGGGTTTATCTATATCCTTGGACTCTCACCTTGGGAGGAGATATAGTTGCCTCAGACTATACTATAACATACATGGGTGTATACAAACTGCCATGGTCGGAGGTGGGAAAGCACATATGCTCACAGCAGACCACCTGGCTCCACCCTGTGGTCGTGCTATGGGTGGGGGCGGGTCCAGTCCATGAGGTGCCCTGAGTGGGGCCCACAGCGGAGCAGCTGCGGGGACCTCTGGTGGGCAGCCGCGGGGCCCACTGCGGAGCAGCCACGGGGCCCACTGCAGGGCAGCCGCGGGGCCCACTGTGGAGCAGCCGCGGGGCCCACTGCGGGGCAGCCGTGGAGCAGCCGCGGGGCCCACTGCAGAGCAGCCGCGGGGCCCACAGCAGAGCAACCATGGGGCATGCGCCCCCATCGGGGTGCCCTCTGTGACCCTTTTGGCTCTGTCGCGTTGCCTTGATGCCAGAGACCCTTTATCCTCCCACCTCCTGATCTCCAGCATTACTGTTCCCCACCCCTTGCAGCTGGAGCTGCGAATGCTGAAATGAGGGCGTGGGCCAAGGGTGTGCTTGGAGCAGCGACCTCCTCCATCTCCGTCTCATCTCCCTCTGACTGCGCCATGGCGGATCTCCAATCCCCTCCTCCAGAGGAGGTTTTGCTTAGTCTTTCTGAGGGTTTCAGTTCCCATTTCAGATCCTTCTCGAGTTCAGGATATCCACCTCTTTCTGTCCTTCACATGTTGCTATATTCCTATGTCTGAGTGGCATTCTTCCGAGAGGTTCTCTCTCTGCTGCCTACCCGGTTGCCATGAGTTCATACAAGGTTCATATATGCAAGCAGTATGGAGACACTCTTGTTGCTCATATTAGTAGTTTGGGGTGAGTCCTGAAGCCTGTGGACTCGTCCCATTGCTGTCAGGAACAGGTGGTGATTGCGCAGGCCGCCGAGGCTCAAGGTGCTCACAGAGGGCATTCAGGGTGAGAGCCGAAGCCCAGTAACTCAGTTCATGCTTCCTGCTTGATGTTGGAGTGAGAAGGGCCTGGGGCCGTGTGATCCACCTCCATCTGCAGCTCTCTCTTGCTGTTGAGCTCCAGTTCCTGTTTGTTCCTTGGCTAGATCCCTGGGAGTTGCTGTGGCTCTGATGTCGCTGCCGATGCACCCCACCACTCCCCACTGGCAGCAGCCCACACAGTGGAGAGGCAGGAGGCCACAGCCTCGAGGCAGGCATAGAGCTGGGTGTGGTGGGCTGTGTACTGGCTGCTCTGGCTCCACCTTGCCTCCAGGCGCTGATTAGGAAGGTTGCTGCAGGGTGGGGACTCCGCTTCAGTGGCTGTTGCAACCTCTCATCCTCACACTGGATTTGCCTCTTTACCTGGCTGCGCCCTCTCCTCTCCAGACCTGGACCAGCTCTTGGAACTCCACTCTCCCCTGGCCGAGTTGGGAGGCTTCCATGAGCGTGGGTCTCCGAAGCTGAAGCTGCGATTGCTGGAACGAGGGCTTGGGCCAAGAGTGTGTTTGAAGCAATGGCTTCCTCTTTCTCCGTCTCTTCTCCCTCCGACTGTGCCGCGGCGGCCCTCCGATCCTTTCCTCCAGGAGAGGTTTTGCTTGGTCTTTCCTAGGGCTTCAGTTCCCATTTCAGATCCTTCTTGGGTTCAGGGTACACACCTCTCTTTCTGTCTTCATATTGCTATATTCCATTGTCTGGGTGGTAATCCTCTGGGAGGTTCTCTGCTGCCTACCCAGTCGCCATCTTCCCAGAAGTCCGAAATTTATAATTTAAATAGACTAGTCAATTTTGTCAATTAGCAGAGATCTCTTAGAAAATCTTTGGAAGGAATAGAATCTTTTATCTATAATGAATATGTATATTTTGTATATTATTGTCTCAAAGATACTGTTAACTTTCAGCTCTATATCCCTATATACTTTATTACCTACTTAGATCTTAGATTTTATTTTGTGTCAGTTTCTTCAATATGCTCCAGGTCTAGCTGTAAAGCAGTCTCTGAGGCATCACTGTCACAGGACTGCACATCAGCTTCCTGAAAGGTAGATCCAACTTCTTTAGATCTGAGTTCATGATATAGCTGGACAACGTGCTCTGGTACACAATAGTTCACTCAGCATTCTCTGGAAAAACACAAACACATACCCTCTACCCCAAGTTTGGACAATCCTCGACCTCTATCCCATATTCCAGTGTTAATATCTTTCCAAAAGATAAGTTGCCCTATCAGTTTTGGTAGCCTCTTAATAAAGATGGCCCAAAAAGGAAATTTTGTTGCTATAGTAGTTGAATCTTTACTAATATCCAAAACATTTTAAATAAATAGGACTGTATATAATTGGCATGGTGAACTTCTATCCCTATCTCCCCCTTTTTGTTTAGCTAACATAATTTTAAGTGTAGCATGTGTCCTTTCAACCATACCTTGTTCTTTTTTTTTTTTTTTGCAGTACTGGGGATCGAACTCAGGACCCTGCACTTGCCAGGCAAGCGCTTATTCCACTGAGCTATATCCCCAGCCCTCATACCTTGTTCTTGAAGATTGTATGGAATGCCAGTATAATGATTAATATCCCACAAGACATAGAATTGTTGGAAGGAATGGAATTCATAAGCAAGTCCATCGTCAGTTTTAATTACTTTAGGTTAACCTATAATAGCAAAATACTCTAACAGATGACTTTTAACATGTACAGATTTTTCTCCTTATTGTTCATAGGCCCATATAAAGCCAGAATATTTGTCAATAATATGTACAAATCCAAATTTCCTAAAAGCAGGAATGTGTTACATCCATTTGCTACAACTCATTACTTGGTAAGCCTCTAAGATTTGTTCCAGGCTGAAAAGTGGGATTATTAAGCATTCCACAAGTAGGGCAAGATAGAGTGATTTCACAAGCCTGTTGAATGGAAAGTCCGGGAAATTTTTTATGTAAACCTTTAGTATTTACATGAGTTAAAGTATGAAATTGTGGCTAAACAAGCTGGTGAAGAAATAGCAACAAGTTGATCAACTTCACCATTATATTTAACCATGTCACCAGGAAGATGTGAATGAGAACGAATATGAGTTATGAAAATAGGAAAATCTCTATTATGAGTATTAGTTTGGAATTGGCAGAACAATTAATGAAGTTCAGGATCATTTGTTAAAGTAGCTGTTTCTATATCATTAACTGTGAACCATACATATTGGGAGTCTGTTACAATATTAAGAGATTCTGGAACATCTAATAGAAGTTGGGTAACTGCCGGAAGTTGTACTCTTTGTGCAGAAAGAAAAGAAGTATGCCATACTTTTGAAATTCTTCCTACATACCCAGATTTTCCATTTCCACTACCATCAGTATAATATGTATCTGCTGCAGGTATAGATTCAGAGCACACAATTTTAGGTAAGATCCAGTTATGCCATTTAAGAAACTGTAAAAGTTTAGAATTAGGAAAATGATTGTCTATTTTTCCAATATACTCCACGAGTTCAGTTTGCCACTGTTCACTCATTTGTAATACCTGATCTATCTGCTGCTTTGTCAAGGAAAAAACAATAGATTCAGGGTCTTTCCCTGATAACTGTCGTAAATGAGCCATTTTATCTATGTAAACCTATTTTATCTATATAAGTAGTAAGTTGCTTCTGTTCCTTGTGTGGAAGAAAAATCCATTCTAAAACTGCTTCTTTTTGCCATAATATAGCCGTAGATTAAGAGTATAACTGGTTTAGATAAATCTATATGGGTTAGTTGAGCTTGATTTATAAACTGTTCTACCCAAGCTAATTCTTCTTCTTCTGTTGTAAGGTGCCAAGGGCTGTCTAATGCTGGGTTTCCCTTTAAGAGTATTAAAAAGATGTTGCAAAGCATAGGTAGGAATGCCTAAAGAAGGTCGTAACCAATTAATATCTCCTAATAATTTTTGAAAATCATTAAGGGTGAGAAGCTGATTTCTACAAATATTAATTTTTTTGGGAATTACATGCTGTTTTTGAAGAACATAACCTAAATAAGTAATAGGATAGTTGGTCTGAATTTTATCTGGGGCTACCTGTAGACCAAAGTTAGTCAACAACTGCTTGGCTACACTGAACATTTCCTGCAAGTACCTTTCTGAGCTAGCAGAAAAAAGAATATCTATATAGTGGATAATCAGAGTATCTGGAAATCTTCTCAATAATTCTAAAGGTTTATTAACATAACATTGGCAGAGCATTGGACTATTTAACATACCTTGAGGGAGAGCATTCCAATGATATCTTTTTACTGGTTCCTAGTTATTAAAAGTAGGTACACTGAATGCAAATTTTTCTCTATCTGCTGGTTGTAATGGACTAGTAAAAAAAGTCCTTGAGATCTATAACAATTAACTTCCAATTCTTAGGTATCATGACAGGAGAGGGTATTCCAAGCTGTAATGGACCTATAGGTTGAATAACTTCATTAATTTTTCTAAGATCTGTGAGCATTCTCCATTTACCTGATGTCTTTTTAATCACAAATACAGGGGAATTCCAAGGGCTAGTAGATTCCTCAACATGTTCTTCTGACAATAGTTCTCATACTAATGATTTTAGGGCTTCTCATTTTTCTTTTTGAAGAGGCCACTGCTCAATCTGGATTGGTTTATTAGTAAGGCATTTCAGTGGTAAAGCGAAGCCTTTTTCTGCAGTGGCCTCTACCCTAAATTTAGATGTCCTAAACCATGTATCTCTTTACAGGAGCTTGTATACAACTTCAGCTTGACAAGGATTATAATGCATTGAGCCATCATGTTCTTTGTCTGAGATGATATACGTGGAATGCTCACATGTGTTCGCCACTGCATTGATCAATCCAGAGATTCACTGCTATATCAGTAACATGTGGTTTTAAAGTACCAGCTTGTCCTTCTGGGCCTGAACTATTAATATTAACACCTTGGTGAACATCTGTCATTGTTCCAACAATGGAAATTAGTCCAAAATCTGGATGGAGCCAATTAATATTACCAAATAATCTGAAAATCATTTAAGATTCATCTAAACAGTTTGGATAAATTGTCTGTTGGAATAGGTACCCAAGTATGGAAGGTTATCATATCTTGTACTCTCTGGAGGCCAACATTAGGCTTGTCATTATTTAAATGGAATGCCAAAATTAAACAACTGCTTAAATTGCACTGCTTTTAGATTGTATTTTAAACTTTTATATCCATTTGTAAAATACCAAAGCTTTTTTTTTATACCAATTTTATTTTGGACTGTAAAACAAGCAATCAACATTAGGAATCAAGAGAGCACCAAAGACTTTTAAATCAGTAGCAAATCCTGTATATGATGTCAAGAAAACTGTAATTAAAACAAGACAGTTTTATTAGCTATATGAATCTAAAATGAAGAAAAAAATTTTTACTATAACTCTAAAAGACCAAATTGAACATTGATATATACATATATTTAAGACAAGGGACAAAATTTTATTTATGAAAATTATGGGGTTTTTAAAAATTAATCTTTTAAAAATATCTCCCTTATAGTAAATCCTGGAGAATATGATTTGTTTTAAACTAAAGGCAAACTTTTATCTTGGGGATGGAAACAACCTTTTAAATTTATCACCTTAAGGGGGAAATGTAAAAGCCTTTTTTTTTTTAATTTGCTCTATTCTCTGTGAGACTTTTCCTTGTGGAAACTATTCCAAAGAGAAAGGCGATTTTGTATCTCTCCAGGTCAGCAATTTAGCATCTCCACTCTCAGGAAATACCAATCACACCCCATGGACTTGCAGCTGCCACACCCGCAGGCCATCTGTACTTGTGTCTAGGAGAGCCCTTAAAAATGTTTTTCCAAACTTTAAGTATTCAGTTTTATCTCTGAACCCAATAGGTGCCACAGTGTTTTAAGTAGATTGAACCATAACCTTGATTTTTCCTGTATAATCAGCATCGGTAACACTAGGCAAAACCTAAAGACCTTTTAAAATAAGACTGCTGCGGCCTAGCAGGAGCCTTACTGTACCCTGAGGCAACAGTACATAGTCTTAATACCTGGAAAAGGGCTCTCACTATGGCCCCTGGATGTCCAGTTTTTTGGTTTTTTTTCCCCGAAT
The DNA here is from genome assembly GCA_004027595.1 of Dinomys branickii. Lineage (NCBI taxonomy): Eukaryota > Metazoa > Chordata > Mammalia > Rodentia > Dinomyidae > Dinomys > Dinomys branickii. The sequence goes on along the minus strand of PVLD010010452.1, from coordinate 11,209 downwards.
TCCGAGCGCAGGCACTGATTTGAGCCCGATGAATTTCTGATGCCAAACTAGGGCACAGCCTTGTCTGGGCCGGTGATGCTGGCGGCGGGGAGAGCCAGGGCGCACCACAATGTCCTGTCCACTGTGTTCCTGGCGCACATGTTGGCAGCTGGCAGCACGCGCCAGTGGCTGTATCTGGACAGGCCGCACAGACACACAGGCGCCTGGGAAGCCCCAGCTGAGTCTGCCTAGAACCAGCGCCCGGGGCGCTCCCAGAGCCCACTGTGCCTCTCCCCACCCCGAGGTGCAGCCGCCCTTGTTCCACTTGGGCTGGGGACTTAGCTTTAAAGTACAGTTCCCAGGGCTGGGGATATAGCTCAGTGGAATAAGTGCCTTCCTGGCAAGCACAAGGTCCTGAGTTCAATCCCCAGTACCACAAAAAAAAAAAAAAAAAAAAAAGTACAGTTCCCAGCAGAATCCTTTGTAGTTTTAAAACCCCATCTAACCACAATCCAGAAAAAAAGAGTACATATAGGAACCATGAAAACAGCAAACATTTTTTTATATATCTATGAATATTGGATTTTGAAGCTGTTTGTTTCCTTTTCAATTACTTAGCAGTTTAACATATTTTTCTATTTTTCTCCTCTTTGTCTTCTCTTAACCTGCAAGATCTCCTGCTCTGATTCAGATTCTTTTTGATACAGAAAATCTCCCATACCCTGATGAAACAATCCTGGAGACTGGGCTTACCTACCCGTCGACTCTTCTCCGGTCCGCTGTGCACTGAATTAAATCCCTTTTCCTAGTCTTGAAGACTGCTTTCATTCTCCGGTCCGTGTTCGGCGCGCCAGTTGTTGGTCTATGATCCGTTTCTGTCCAGGGTGAACAGGTCCCCAGAACGAGGTAACCGCGGACGAATAAGAAAGTGAGAGGAAAAAGGACAAACTTCTGAGACCAGGCGGCTTACAGCCTCTTAGACTGCAGCCTGGAATACCAATCTCAGTCACCTTTTATTGGGAGAGAACCCAGGGTGGAGCTAGTACAAATGGGTGGACACCAAATGTTTCAGCAAGGATAGTTAAAGTACTACCCTTCTCCACATGTAATCCAACACACGCCTGTAATCCCAGTACTCCAGGGGCTGAGACAGGAGGATTGTAAATTCAAGGCTAATCTGAGCTGTAAAGTGAAGGCTTATCTTAAGAAACTCTAACAAATAACAAACCATTGTGTCCTCAGTGCATTCTGATCAAAGCATGTCCTTCACATTGCATAGCGCGACCCTGTTTCAAAAAGACAAAAAAAAAAAAAAAAGAAAAGAAAAAAGCTGGGATATAGCTCAGTGGTAGAATGCCCCTGGGTTCAATCTCCAGTAGCGAAAAAGAGAAATAAATTTGGAGGTTACAAAAATGCTCAGAAAAATTATAATTTTGTGAGAAGAAAATAAAATAATGTTAGTAACAGGAAGTCGACCACATAATTATTTTTAGCAATAGGGACTTATACTTGGCAAAGCTTTAGAAAAGATTTTGAGTCAACTGACACGCGCTAGTTTAAGGAGAGGCATAACTTCTAGTCCCATTGTTCTCCCTATTAAATTGGTTTAAAATGTGACTTCTTGGCTTGGTTTGGTGGCACACACTTGTAATCCAGCAATGTAATCCCAGCACTTGGGAGGCTGAAGCAGACAGATTGCTGTGAGTTTGAGGCCAGCCTGGGCTACATAGTGAGTTCAAGGCTACACTAAACTGCACAGCTAGGCCCTGTGGCCTTTTTGAGCCTAGTATGGTGGTGCACATCTGCAATCCCAACACTTGGGAAGCTGAGACTGAAGGACTGCAGAGAATTAGGCTAGCATTCAAGGCTAGCTTGGGCTACATAGTAAGCTCACGGCCAGCCTGAATTACAGATCCTGTCTCCAAAAGGGGAGGGGCTTCTTCCTTGCGTTAAGTGTTAATATCTTATTAGCAGCTTTTCAGTGTTTTGTTTTTGTGTTTTGTAGTGCTGAGGATCAAGCCTCACACATGCTAGCACTGAACTACAACCCCATTCCTTCATTTTAATTATTTTTCTTTAAAAAAACAAACACAAAAAAATCTTTTTTTGCCTCACTACCGGAGATCCAACCCAGGTCTTTCCTTTGAGCTACATCTGTAGCCTTCTTTAAAAATTTATTTTGAGACAGCATCTGAGTTACATTTTGAGTTACCCCTCTGACTAAGTTACTAAGTTGCCAGGCTCAGCTGAGCTTTCTGTCCTGTCTCAGCCTGCTGAACTGCTGGATTACAGGTTTGTGACATCACGCCTGGCTCAGAAGGCTTTCTAGTTATCAGGAAATCCTCCTTTCTGGCTCTTTGAATTTCTTTACCTTGTATCCTGAAAACTTTTGTCTATTGTAAACAGCTGCTTTGCTCTGTTTGCACCAAACACAGTCCAAATCCCTGTTCACAGGCAGCATAGATTCTAGAGGTGGCAGGGACAACATTCTGGTGACCAGGGCTTCACAAAGGGTCAGTGGGGGGACCCAGGCAGGTGATACATTGGGGGCAGGGGAGTCTGGGCGGAAACACTGTAGCCAGTGACCTAGAGGAAGCAGACATATCAGGAAACTTTAGAGAAGCTGGGGACACAGCACAGACACAAGGTGGAGGGTACCACAGTCTGTGCAAAGGCACAGGGGCTGGCAAGATCCGGGCACACGGAGGCTTCCTAAGTCACCGTGGCTTCCTCCTAACCTCCAACCTCACAAGTGATCCCGGACTCGCCGCCCAGCAGCTGCAGGGGTTGGCTCAGGCGTCTTTCCAGCCATACACAGAAGGACATGGTTAGTGGAGTGAGGTGCATCGATACAGCAGGGATCCGTGCCCACGCGGAAGCCACGGGGTGGGGGTGAAGGTGGGGGGTGAGGGGCTTGTACCCGGCGGAGTCTCAGCCCTCACCGCTACCACAGACACACCACCTCCTCCAAGGTCCGCTGGCCACCGCCCCTTCCCTTTAAAAATATTTTTATCTATTTTTGCTTTTCAGCCCTTGCATTTCTATTTATTTTTAAATTGTTTTGATAATAAAATGTATGTTTATCAGTAAGTATGAGTTTGCCAACAAATGTAACTGGTATATTAGAAACAATTAAATTTACACTCTTCATATACAGTTTAAAGCACAGAAGATAAAGTTTCAACATAGAAAAAAAAATAAAGCACAGAAGAGTCAACTTTGTAAGTGAATAAACACATATCTCTCTCTCTCTCTCTCCCTCCCCCCCCCAATCCAGGCTGGCCTCAAACTCATGGAGGTCCTCCTTCTTCAGCCTCTCCAGTGGTGGGATTACAGGTGTGCACCACTGTGCCTGGCCAACATAATCATTTCTGATAGACTGTTGATTTTTTTTTGAAGATGAAATAGTTAACAAGTATGAGAGAAGCCGTAAATTTTATTTAGTACTACCTCAAATTTTAAGAACAATCAGCTTGAGAAAATTTGTAAGTCTGTCCCACTAATTCTGTAAGTCAAGATTTAAAAATCACAAAATAACATTGGGAGACACTAAAAGAAAGTTAATTTTGTGTCTGGGATGGGGAAACTATATGACAAAAAATAATTTTCTGCCACCAATAAAAAAGTAAACAGGTGTAGCTGGAAATTATAGAGAATATCTCCTCTGAAGCCCTCCAATTTTCCTTGTCGTCCTGAGCTCCCAGAACACCTATTCTCTAGCTTAAAAGGAACCATCAAGAACAGGGAGCATTTGTTCGCCCTTTGGATTCCCCAAGGGACTGAACTGGAGTAAACCCCTCCTCCAGATAAAAGTGGAGAAACAGACCTGCGTGGAACTTCTGACTTCCATCCCAGAGGAGAATCTGGAACTTTACCTCCACAGGTGTTAGCACTGCATGAACCCTACAGCTGTCACAATCTCATGAGTCCAAAGTCCTCTTTCCTTTTTCCCTACTTTTGTGATAATCTTTTTTTACTTTAAATAAAAGCAGACTTTTAAAAAATAAATGAACACTTTATTGAATATCAATAAACTATATATAGCTATACAAAACATCCCCTTACACAAAAACATTGCTTGAAATATAAGTACCAGTGTACCTTTTAAAACGTAAACATCTTAAGCCAGGCGGGGTTGAGCACACTTGTAATCCCAGCATGTAAGAGGCTGAGGCAAGAATTGCAAGTATGAGACCAGCCTGGGTTACAAAGTGAGCTCAAGGCCAACCTGAACTGAGACCTTGTCTCAAAAAGACAAAAAAATTTAAAAAAAAAATGCAAACGTCTTCCTCCCAGGCCTCCAAATAGTTCTGGGAGACACACTGGTCAGGGCAAAGCACCCTACTTGGCCTTGGCCAAGTGATGGCCATTACTCCCAGTCCCCTTAGAGGCACTGTTAAATTGCCCATGAAACAGGTGTCTCCATGGCAAACAGGAGATTGAAACAGCTGCCCAGGCCCAGGGGCACCTGGAGGTTCAGACACCTCTTCCAGTCTGCCCTGAGGACACACCCTGGAGTGGGTTCTTGAATAGTCACAACTTGAAGAAGGTGGCCTGAGGGCTCCTTGGGGAAGGTGGGGTGTGGGGGTTGGGGTCCCCTCAGCGCAGTGGGAGCCTCCCAGTCAGTTGAGTTTTGTCCTGTAGTGCAAAGCAGCTCCATCCAAACAGCTCTGGGTGTGCAAACGCACACAGAGGCCTGCTCAAGAATGCTCCCCACAAGGCTGCCAGGAAGGACTCCAGGCAAAAGGACCAGAAGACCTCTTGTCTCTCCCCACCAGCCCTGGAGTGGACCCAACAGAACCAGAAAGTGGCTTCACCAGAGTCCTAAGGGAAGGATCAGCCAGTTAGGTGCACAGAAGGAACTCCACAGCAGTGGGAAGGATCTGAGGGAGGGCCAGAGAGGTGGGAGGTCAGCCGGAACCCCCAGGCAGCCAGACTCTTGGTGCAGCCTAAGGTGCTGGAACATGGCTTGCGCTGATTCTTGTTCATGTCCGAGATGGTCTGCAGTTTAACACGAAGGCTGCAGCGGTTGGCAAAGGTGGCTGCAGTGGGAGCAGAAGGGTTTCTCACCCAGTAGCAAATTCGTATATACACTCAGAAGATTACTGGCAGTTGAAACACCCTGCCTAGCAGTTTGTTTGCTCGGCTCACCTCGGGTTTCCTCGAGGTCTTGGAGCTGGAACAGCTTGTTCATATGGCTCACCTTGGGTGCTCTGTGTTCTTGGGGCTGGCCTTGCCTTAGCCCCACACTTGTGATCAATCTCCAGCTTCAGCTGCTCCCCACAGGGTTCAATCTCCCCAAGGGTAAAATCACCACACTGAGGGCATATTTACTATATAAAATCTTCCAGTTTGTTTTAGATTTTGTTATATAGCCACAATGTCTAGGTCATATGGTTAAAAGTGGCAAATTAAAAGTTACCATGGTTTGTCTTTTTCTAGGCTGTGTTTGATGCTGTAGTTATTGCTGATTATATTGTTTTACCCAAGGCAACATAATTGTTCTTCCTGGTATGTCAAGAATAAGATTACCCAAGAGTTATAAAAAATAGCATAGCCCAGTGCTGAAGAACTGGGAGCTGGGCCAAGTAGGCAGCAACTTCTCATCTCCAATAAATTGAAGGGGCAGGATCTTGCAACAGACTCAAAATCCAAAAGCCTGCTCTACTGGGAAAACACTTCTGAGAAGTAGTCATTTCCTAAGAGTTCTAAAGATTAGCAATAAAGTTACCTGCCGTAATCCATTTACAAACATCAACCCAGGAATTATATTAAAAACAAACAAATAATAAAACAAGCAAAAAAAAAAAAAAAAAGAGAAAACATGCAAGATTCAACCTCAGACTTCCAGCTCACCAAAGGCAAATCCAGGGGGCAAGGAGGTGGACAAATTCAAAAGCCTCCCACCCAGATTCTCCAAAGTGGTAACAGTGGAAATAACAATGCAGATGGATGAAGCTCTAGAAAAAAAATCAAATCAGAAATCGTTTCTCAGATAAGTACAGAGATCGTGACCATAATGAAAGACATGGTTAGGGACTGCAGAGCAGATTCAGATAAAAGAATAGAAGACCTTAGGAAAATGATGGAAAACACAAACACCAAAATAGAAAAGTGGAATCCATGCATCAGATTCAAGCAGATATCCAGGAGATTAAAAATGTCACTGAAAGTATATGCAGCAGAATGAACCAATGTGAGGACAGGATTTATTTCAGAGACAGAGGGCAGGATTGCAGTTGGTGATCATGAAAAGAAAGATTTTTCTTAAAAATAGCAAGGGACCATGAAAGATCACTCCAAGAGCTGCTCGGTGATGTAAGAAGAATAACAGGGCTGATAAGAGTGAATGAAATACCAGGAGGTAGGGCAAGTGACATACAAAAGCTTACTCACAGAAGTAACGGGAGGACACTTCCCAAGCACCAGAAAAGAATTTGACATACAGTAAGTGAGTAATGTAGAGTTCCAATTAGCCATGATAAAAAAAACTACCCCAAGGCATATAATAGTCAAGATACCAGAAATTCAGCACAAGAACAGAATATAAAAAGCTGTTAGAGAAAAGAAACAAATCACCTGTAAAGGAAAACCTATCAGGATTACAGCAGATCTCTCAACATAAACTCCCAAGTCAAGGAAAGGTTGAAGTGAAATATTTCAAGTTCTAAAAGAAAATAACCTCCTGTAATAGATATTGTGAAATGATAGAAAATGTTTCAATGGGAAGGGGAACTGGGGAGGGAGAGAGGGAAAGGAAGGAAGGGAAAAGAAAAAACGAGAAAAGAAGGAAAAAGTGGAAACAAAGTTTTTGTACATAAGGAGAGGAAGAGGGGTTGAAGGGAGGGTAGGAGAATGGGAAAAAAGAATCAAGATATATCATGTACAAGTTCTAATTCCCTATGATGAATGTGACCATAACGTATATCTAATATGTACCAATAAACTTAAATTGATTTTTTAAAAACTCTCCAACCTAGATTGATGTACCCTGCAAAACTATCTTTCAAAATTGAAAGAGAAATAAGATACTTTCATGACAAAGAACACCTAAAGAAATCCACGACCACCAAACAAGCACTCCAAAATATTCTGAAGGACATTCTAGAAAAACATAGCAAGGACTACAACTCCATGGACCCCAGTGAAATGGATCCCACCAGGGAAGGCAAGCAGTTTGAACAAAGGGGGAGAAGAAGGGAACCAAAAACAGGAAAATAACATGGCAAGGATTAGTCAATGCATAACAGTTATAACCATTAATGTAAGTGGTCTCAATTCACCAATCAAAAGAAAAAGACTTGCAGATTGGATCAAGGAACAAGATCCAACAATATGCTGCATACAACAAACATATTTAATTTAAAAAGAAGTGCATAGACTGGAAGTCAAAGAATGGAAAACAATATATCATGTGATAGGAACCTGGAAAAAAGTATACCCCACTGTCCAAAGAGATTTCTTTTGTCTTTTTGAGACAGGGTCTTACTATGCAGTTCAGGCTGGCCTTGAATTCACTTTGTAGCCCAGGCTGGACTTGAACTCACAGCAATCCTCCTGCTGCAGCCTCCTGAGCGCTGGGATTACAAGTGTGTGCCACCACACCCAACTATAAATAGATAGATCACCTAGAAAAAAAATCAACAAAGAAATATCAGAACTTAACCAAACTTTTGAATGAATGGACTTAGTAAATATCTGAAGAGTGTTCTCCCTTACAACATCAGCATACACATTCTTCTCAGCTGCACAAGGGATTTTCTCCAAAATAGACCACATACTACATTATGGAACATGCATAAGTAAATGCAAATGAAATCTAATTAAAAACCTACCACAAAGAAAAGCCCAGGCCCTGACTGATTCACTGCTGAACTCTACAAATATTTAGAGATGACCTAATGCAGCTACTTCTCAATGAAATTGAAAGGCAGGTAATACAAAGTCATTCTTGGATGCAAATATTACCCTGACAAGAGAAAGAGCCAACCAAAACCAGAGAAAGAGCCAACCAAAACACAACTACAGACCAACCTACCTAATGAATACAGACACTAAAATCCTCATTAAGATACAAATAGAATGCAGCAAATCATCAAGATTATACACCATGACCAAGTAGGATTCATCCCAAGGATGCAGAGATGGTTCAACATATGCAAATCACATATAATATACCATATTAACAGAGCCAAGGACAAAAATCATATGATCATCTCTACAGATAGAGAAAAGGTGTTTGACAAAGTCTAACATGCATTCATGGTAAAAACCCTGCAAAAAATTGGAATAGATGGTTTAAGCCATCTATGACAAACCAACAGCAAATGTCATACTAAATGGTCAAAAACTGAAAGCTTTCACTCTAAAATCAGGAACAACACAAGGATGTCCATTATCACCACTCTTATTCAATATAGTTCTGGAAATATAGGCCAGAGCAATTAGACATGAAAAAGAAATAAAAGGAATAAGGATAGGAAAGGAAGAAGTGAAATTATCATTATTTGTGGATGATGTGGTACTCTACATCAAAGATTCCAAATTCCACCAAAAGATTTCTAGATTTAATAACTAAATTCAGTAGTATAGCTGAATATAACGTCGACACTCAAAAATCAATAGCCTTCCTATACACAAATTACAAACTCACTGAGAGAGAAATTAGGGAAACAACAGCTTTCACAATAGTATCAAGAAAAATGAAATACCTAGGAATCAATCTAATGAAGTAAGTAAAAGACTTCTACATTGAAAACTACAGTACTCTGAAAAAGGAGATTGAAGAGGATATCAGAAAATGAAAGATGCTTGTGGGTAAGAAGAACCAATACAGTGAAAATGGACTTATATCCAACATTGTTACATTGATTTAATGCAGTCCCAATCAAAATACCACTATCATAGCTCACAGAATTAGAGAAAACAATCCTAAAATTCATTTGGAACCAGAAGAGACCTAGAATATCAAAAGCAATTATTTGCAACAAAGGTAAGGCAGGGGGCAACACAATCCCTGAGTTCAAATTACACTACAAAGCTACTTTGATAACATCAGCCTGGTACTGGCCAAAAACAACCAACCAATCAATGGAACAGATAAGAAGACGCAGAAACAACTCTAAACACACTCAACCACTTTACCTTTGATAAAGTTGCCAAATACATTCACTGGAAGAAAGATAACCTCTTTAATAAAAGGTTCTGGAAAAACTGGCTTTCCACATATCAAAGATTAAAATTAGACCCATATCTTTCACCATGCACTAAAATAAAGTTGAAATGTATCAAAGATCTAAATATTAAAAGAGAAACACTAGATCCTCTGGAAGATAGATCTTTAATGTCTTGAAGACATTGGTATAGGCAGACTTTATGAACAAAACCTTGATCACACAAGAAATATCACAAAAGAAGCAACAGCTGGGATCTCATCTTATTAAAAAGCTTTTTCACAGTAAAAGAAACCACCAACAGTGAGGAGACAGCCCTCAAAGTATAAAAAAAATTTTGCCATGTGTTCTTCTGATGAAGGACTACTATCTGGAATATACAAAGAGCTAAAAAAAAATCAGGCCCTGCAAATTTAAAGATCCAATGCAAAAAAGGCCATCTGAAATGAATAGACACTTCTCAGATGAAGCTGCAGAAATAAATAAATACATGAAAAAATTTGAATATCACTGGTCATTTGAGAGATGCAGGTTAAAATAATGCTGAGATTTTATTTCACTTCAGAAATAATGGGATATTATCAACAAATTAACCAATAACAATTGCTGATGAGGCTGTGGGGTAAAAGGAATCTCTGGGTGGGAGTGTAGACTCTTCCAACCATCATGGAAATCAATGTGGAGATTCCTCAAAAAACTAAAAGTAGAGCTCCCACTGGACCAGCTATTCCCCTTCTTGGTATCTTCCTGAAAGAATTAAAAGCATCATACCATAGCAATACATGAACACCAATGTTTATAGTGGCACAGTTTGTATAGCTAAATCTTGGAAACAGTCTAAATGCCCACCAATGGATGAAAGGATGAAGAAGATGTGTATATATAGAGAGAGAGAATAGAATACTACTGGGCCATAAAAGGGATAAGCTAACTGCATGCACCTTGAGACCATACTCTTAAGTGAAATAAATCAGATGCACATGTTTATATACCACATTGTTTCTCTGGGGTGAGAGACTGAAAGTGTAAATAAGGACCAAAATGTACGAGAGACATTGGGAAATGGGCAGGAAATGTTCAAATGAGAAGGGGAACAAGGGAGGGGGAGTAGGGAAGGGAAGAGGGGACAAAAAAAGAACAGAAGCAAAAACTGGAAGCAAAGCTTTTGTAAACAAGGAGAGGAAGAAGGGTTGAAGGGAGGGTTGAGGAATGGGAAAAAAGAAGCACAAATTATATATATATATATATATATATATATATATATATATATATATAATGTATGGGTACAAATTCCCTATGATGAATGTTATCATTATGTATAACTAGAATGTACCAATAAAATAGATACCATAAACAATAGCAGACTTCTGGGAAGATGGCGACCGGGTAGGCAGCAGATAGAGAACCTCCCAGAGGATTACCACCCAAACAATGAAATATAGCAATATGAACACAGAAATGAGGACTTCCTGGAAAAAGACGACCAGCCGAGAGAGCGAGTGCGGAGGGAAGAACGGCTTCAGCTCCTGAACCTGACAGAGAATGCGCTACTGGGACAAACTGCGCCAAACCGGGCAGCGCTCTGGGATCCCGCTCAGAACCCCACCCCCGCAGCCAGCGCTGCGCGAACTGGAGCAACAGCGACCAGCTGACGGGATTTCTGAGTTGGGGAAAATCTCCATCCAGGGAAAAACATCTGAACGGCACTCCTGTCTGCACGATCACAGGGTGAGTTAAGTGCGCGCTCTAACTGGTTTTTCCTGAATCGGGAAGAACCTCAGCCCAGCGAGAGACATCAAAGCAGCTTTAAGGACTGCGGGATCTCCCGGGTGGGAAGACCTACTTAGGTGCCCCAACAGGTTTTGTGAGGGGGGAAGGAGCTCCACCCAGGGAGGAACACCTGAGTGGCCTATCTGCAAGAATCCTGGGGTGGCAAGCTGTTTATTCGCCCCGGCCAGGTCTTGGGGTAGGGAGTAGAAGCGGAAATCTCAGCAGACAGCTTAAGGGACATTCTCCCAAAGAGAAGTAACCATTGGAGCAGCCTCTGCAGCAGACCT
>PVLD010010451.1:0-70734 GCA_004027595.1 Dinomys branickii | reverse complement strand
CACATACAGACATACAAGATTGATCAAATAACCTGTCATCAATTATTCCTTAGCATTAAGTGATATAATACAATAGTAGAACCATGTTAGCCCTCCTGCATATATGTATATTCATATATACATACATACATTTTTGTCTCTTTCTTTTCTCCTTTCCCTCGTCCCATCTGTTCTTTGTTTTTGAACAGATTTCCTTCATGTCTCTTAGTTTATATTCCCATGCTCAGGTTCTTACACCAGTGATACAATATGTTGCCTGCACATGTATTGCTGATTTATTTCACTTATGAGTATGGACTCCAGTTTTGACCACTTGCCTACAAAGTCTTTCTTTATAGCTGAGTAATATTCCATTTTATAAAAATGCCACAGGTTTTTATCCAGTCCTCAGTGCAAGGGCATTTGGGTGGCTTCCACGATTTAGCTGTTACAAATTGCACTGCTATAAACATGGGTGCACATATATTGCTGTGATATGACATTTTTGGATCTTCTGGGAAGATACCCAGAAGGGGAATACCTGGGTTGAATGGGACCTCTAGACCTAGTTTGCTGACAAATCTCCAAACTGATTTCCACAGTGGTTTCACAAGTCTGAATTCCCACCAGCAGTGAAGAAGAGTTCCTGTTTCTTCACAGCCTTTCCAGCATTGGTTATTGGTTGATTTCTTAATGCTAGCCATTCTCACTTGGGTGAGATGAAATCTCAATGTTTTAATTTGCATTTCTCAAATGACTAATGATCAGTGCATGTGTAAGGAATGTATTGTATCACTAGTGTAAGAACTTGAAGGTGTGAATATATATTAGGAGTTATGAAAGGAAACTGCTCAAAAGTAATGGTTTTAACTTCTAATGCATACAGTTTCTTTCTAAGTGCTCCTCCCTTAAATATCTGCTAGAAGATACAGGAAAATAGATATGCTTATTGAAGCATGATTTTTCAGTTACAATTTACGGGGCTAACACAAGAAAATACTCTTGAGACCCTTTATATGCAGTTGAAATATGGAAAAGGAGGGCAGGGGATATAGCTCAGTGGCACAGCACCTGGCTGGCAGGTGTGAGATTGTGAGTTTGATTCCCAGTACCAAAAAAAAATGGAAAAAGGGACTGGCAGTACAGCATGCATGCATGCATGCTCACAAACACATGCATGCATACACACACACATGTATACCTGTACAGACCCACACAGAGGCACATACTTGATGCACATGCAAACATGTCTTGCACATATGCATGCACACAGTGCACCCGCACATACACACAGGCACACATAGGTACACTTGGAAGAATAAGAACAAAATGGGACCAGAAATAAAATTAGCAAACACAACTGTCACATCCATGGTAAAGCCCACATAATGGTCCCCAATTAACCATGGCCTATGAGTGTGAGGGCCTCTGAGAAGGTGGCTTAGGATGTGGCTCCCCTAAGGGTGTTGCTTCAATGTTCTTTTCACTTCAGCATCATGGCTTCTCCAGGCCATCAGTGGGCAGATGACTCCTTTCTACACTACCACAAAATACCCAGTGCTTTCCCTGCTCTGGGTTAACAAAGCTGAATAAAAGAATCCACTAGAAAGCCAATTAATTTGAAAGCTCAGGAAGGCATGGCCACTGTCATTTACCTGCCTCTAGCTGATGACTGCATTTTGCAAGCTGGAACACTCAGAGGTCATGCTGAAGATTGAGAAGACAGCTTTCACCTCTGAGCTTCTTTTCTGAGAACAATAATCAGGATTTGACACATGCATCATCTCAGAGAAGTGTGCACATCATGCAGAGGTCATGTCCATGCTTCCAATCTCCTTCTTTCTCCCTGCCATGATTTCTCCATACCTAGTTCTTCTCTGTCTCTATACCTTAGAGGCAATAGAAGGTCGTCAATGACATAAGCTTCTCTGTTCTTGATTACTTTGTGCCCCTCAAGAAGCAGGTTCAGAGGGTGGCCAGCACTGTCTCTTTTCCTGGATGGTTCCTTCATAGCAAATTGGCAAGTAGGGATGGCCCAGCCTCAATGGTAGTGTTATGGTTGATACATTGTGTCATCTTGGGAAGTCTAGAGGTTTGAGTGAGTGACTCAGCAGGAAGCCAAGGTGCCTACTTTGTGTACATCCTGAGCCTATGGAAGAGGAGGGCATAAAGACTGTGTAAGAGCTACACATCCCCTGGGTGGGAGTAGGCTGTTTACAAGGTAAGGGAGAGAAAGAGGCTGAGTGTGAGCCATTCCTCTCTTTTGCTGGTTGTTTTTGCTGTGCTCTGCTGCCCTGAACAGTTTGCCCTCTGCTGTGTGCCACTCTGCCTCCGAACCAGCCAAGTATGTGGACTGAAACCTCCACAAACTGTAAGCAAAATAAACTTTTCCTTTCTTCATTTTGGGTGTTGGGTATTTTGTCACAGCAATGAAAGAAAAGTAACCAAGACAGAATTTGGTACGAGGAGTGGGGTCATTGCTGTGACTATACCTGACCATGTGGTTCAAGAGCCTTTGAAAATTGCTTGTGGGAAGAGTTGGGAAAGGTTTGGAGATGTCTGGTCAGAGCTCGGAAGACCAGAAGGTTGATAGAAATCCTTCCAGTAAAGGCCAAGTTCAGGAGGTTTCTGTTGGGAAGGACTACATTGGTTGTTGGGTCCCAGATGATGTATGTTATGGCTTAGCAGAAAGTTTGTCTGCATTTTGCTCATGTCCAGAGACTTTGCTTAGGATTCAAATTAAGGGCAGCAGCAAATTGAATGATCTGACAAAAGAAATTTCAAGGCAGCTGAATGTTGGGGAAGTGGTATGGCTATTGTTGGGGGATTTTAGCAAGATTTATATTGAGAATCAAGAGCAAAGAGCTCAACCAGATGATTTAAAATGTTGTGAGTTTGGTCAGAAAGAAAGCTCCAGTAAAGCTGTGGACTAAAATGATAAGGCTGAGGAGATCTCTGTTGCTGAGAAGGAACAAGAGAATGGAAAAGATGGCCTGAGGGCATCACAAGCGGCAAGTCTCCACCCTTTGCAGCCTCAAAACTATAAAGGTGAGACCTTACCTTGAGAAGGAAGAAAAGAGTGCCATGTTCCAGAATGGCGGCAGTGGCCACACCAGGTTCCAGAATGGAGGCGGCATAGAGAATTTGTTGCTCAGCATTGGATTTAGTATACCCAGCGATCCAAGCACTCAACTCCTATGGCCAAGAGAGAGGAAAGTTTGGCTACTGCTCCGGGTGGCAGCCGCCCTTAGCATCATCCATGTGGCCCTGGCTTTAGGTGCATGGAGAATACAAGAATTTTGACGTTAAAGAGGCTTCTACCCAGATTTCAGCAGGCCTGGGAGGCCAGGCAGTGTTCTTCTGAGAGGGAAGCGTGTGATGCACTGAGTATGAAGCAAAAGGTGCCCTGGAGACCTCAGAAGTTTAGAAAAGACAGGACCATGAATCATCTGAGGAAAGCTGCAAGGAGGGAGCAAAGTGGGCCTAAACTGCAAGGAGGGAGCAAAGTGGGCCTAAGCGAGAAGCCATGGAGGCTGTAACCACCAGAAGTGCCATAGGGGTGGACTTATGCAAGCCCTTTGGAGCTCACAATGTACAACATGTTGCTTCAGATGCTAGATGTGGAATTACAAGACACAATGTCAGCCCTGCTTGATTTTAGACTTGCTTTTGTCCCAATGCTCTGTATTCCCCTGTTGGTGCCTGTTGGAATGGTAATGTTTATTTTGTGCCTTTAAATGTTGGAAGTGTTTAATTTCCATTTGTACAGGGGCAAAATTTATGGTTCTAATGTAATATAATGTCTTTGTATCTGGAAACTAATTTAAAGAACTGTGTCTTGTTACCAAGTTGACAAGGGGTGGTATGTTATGGTTGATACTTTGTGTCAACTTGGTAAGTCTAGAGGTTTGAGTGAGTGACTCAGCAGGAAGCCAAGGTGCCTACTTTGTGTACATCCTGAGCCTATGGAAGAGGAGGGCATGAAGACTGTGTGAGAGCTGCACACCCCCTGGGTGGGAGTAGGCTGTTGACAAGGTTAGGGAGAGAAAGAGGCTGCTTGCGAGCCATTCCTCCCTTTTGCTGGTTGTTTTTGCTGTGCTCTGCTGCCCTGAACAGTTTGCCCTCTGCTGTGTGCCACTCTGCCTCCGAACCAGCCAAGTATGTACTGAAACCTCCACAAACTGTAAGCAAAATAAACTTTTCCTTTCTTCATTTTGGGTGTTGGGTATTTTGTCACAGCAATGAAAGAAAAGTAACCAAGACAGGTAGCATTCAGTGAGCAGGCATGTATAGAGATGATCTGTACTCTCCTATCCTGAAACTTCAACCAAGGAATGGGGCTGCAGGTAGGAGCCAGGGAGGGAAAAATAAACATTTCCAAAGAGGCTTCTGTGTTTTGTTGTATAGTGGGAGGTGATCTCTAAGCCCTGAATATTCCTCTTCTTAGGAGTGCCTTTGTTTTCTGGGACCGTTAGCCACCAATGGTCCAAAAATGTGGTATATGGTGGACCATTTGTAATAGATGATTTGGGTTGTGTGGTATTAGTTGTGACTCTGCAGACACTAGAGACTAAAGGTCTCTATAGTCATGTAGGCAGTGTGTAATCAACCTCCAGTAAAAGCTGTGAACACAAGGTCTCCAGTGAACTCTCCTAGTTGGTGCATGATGCCATCACACATTAAGGCCGGGAGAAAGTAGAGCTATCCCCGACTCCGTGGGGAGTTTAT
This sequence comes from Dinomys branickii, assembly GCA_004027595.1. NCBI lineage: Eukaryota > Metazoa > Chordata > Mammalia > Rodentia > Dinomyidae > Dinomys > Dinomys branickii. The sequence goes on along the minus strand of PVLD010010451.1, from coordinate 66,027 downwards.
TAGTAGACTCTACATGTGAACTATTCCTGAATAATGCTCTGTGTGCCTCTACCACTGCCACTTGCTGGCTTCTGTAATGAGCTATTTCTGAGAGCTTAACAGTTTTCAGTGAGTCCTCTTTGCAAAGTATCAAACCTGAAGATGGTTTGGGAAACCTCCTAGATTTTCATATGGTGTTGCAGGTGAGGGTAGTCTTGGGCAACTGCCCCCTCAGAACTTACAGTTTGACTAACCCTAATAGAAGCGATGTTTAAGAGGAGGAGCTGGAGATAATTCGGGTTGCTGAGAGGGTGGGAGCAGGACACTCAGTTTCATATGGCTCTGCTACCATTGTGGGAATAGAAGCTGTGATAGAGGGAGGAAAGGACAGCTGGAATCAAATTATAGTACCGTTAAAGAGGACTAGAAGTAGTGTGCAGAGACAAACACATGAATTCACATACATACTTCATGCGCACAGAGACATACAGGCACAACCTGCATACCCACATGTATAAGCATCCATACACATACATGGATCAGAGACAGTCAGGTGAGTGGCCCACTTCCCCTAGCCTGGGAAGACAAAGTTGGATATTTTCAGATTATCCAAAACTATACATGAGACTCTTTCAGGCAGAGATGCTGGAATCCACTCAGTGCAGGAGAGGAAGAGGATACCCTCAGCTGCATGCTGCTCTGTGGTGTGGTGGGGACAATACAGGTAATGTCATCCTCACAAGGGATTGGGAGGGCCCTGACATCTCTTTTCACAACAGGGACACATCCCTGTCTCTGTATCCCTAGCCAGCAGTCATTGGAATTCCACTAATTGAGGTTTCTGGGCCCCAGTAAAGGGTGGGGTTGTCCTGTTCTGACCAGAGTGGATTCTTTGGTCAGGGAGTTGAGAGTCTGTAACTACAGCAGTACCTTAGAACAATAGCTAAGGAAGATTGAAGGACCACCAAAAAATCTGAAGAACAAAGTTTTGTTCTGTTAATATTTAGTATTGCTCAGAAGCTTTTAATCAAAAGCAAGGGAAATAATCCAAGTAATATATGCTTTCTTTACAACTCTTTATCTGAGGAGGCTGGCTCAGCACAAACCCAGAAGCCCTGGAAGCACACACCTGTTGGGAAGCAAGCTCAGGTAGCATGAGGAATCTGCACTGTGCCCAGTGTGTAGCTGCCTACATGATGTTAACGAACGGGGGTACTGAGTGCATATGCCCCATCTGTCCCAGGTGACAACCCAGGAATCAGCAGCTAACTCTGACTAGCATCTTCCCTAGAGATTCACTACATCTCTAGTCTTAGCAATGCTGGGGTCTCTGGCTCTGAGCACACCCTTGGTGAAGGACCTCAGTCTTCCTCAGTGTGTTGCTTTGGATTCTACACTGTCCCTGACTCCCCAGCCACACATTGAGACCCCCATGGCTAAATGCTCTCCGTGTTCCAGATTGCACGCTCATCCATAGTATTTGGAATGTGCCAGAGGCAAAAGCTTAAGTGCAGCCATTATACTCATCAGCCTTAAAAGTGGAGTGACAGGGTGGCAAACAGACAGGTGCAGCTACTCCTGGGTAGCAAACATCACTGATGGGAATATCCATATGTCTAGGCAATGGAGGGAGGAAAGCAGAAGAATCTAACTATTGACCTCTACTTCTTGCTACTGCTGGTCAACACTAGGTCGTGGCCACTGGTTCCGTGCTCCTCTGGAGCATATCACTGTGCTTCTGGATCAAACTGGGAAATATCACAGCCCATGGTCAGCTCACCTGTCTGCCTGTGGTGTGCAGGGTTCAGTGGATCTACAGGGCCCAGCTCCAGGGTCTCAGGATGCACATCCATGGCTAGAGAGCCCCTGCTAGACTGCAGAGGTGCTCAGAAGCATGGCTGCGTGTGATGAGGGGTGCATAGGAGGGAGACCCTGGGAGGGGCTTTGAAGTGGAACCAGGTATGACAGGGAGAGGAATGGGAATATCAGCTCATGCCAACCCTGAGAGGTCAAAAACATGTAAAGATTGGGAAGGAATGTGGTGTTTGAGAAGAAATACGGCCAAGATCAATCTACTTAAATGAAAAATTAAGTTTCACCCTCTGTATAAGGCAAATTCGTTTCTATTTTTATTTTCTATTACTTGTGCTCAATGTTATTGCAAAGTTATAAAAGCTTACCTGCTCTCTCAGCTCACCTCATCTGATTCTAACTACTTCTCATACAGTGGTCTGTTAGTAAACCTCACTCCCCTTGCTTGCCTCCCTCTACCATCTACCAGCTTAGGCTTGCCTCTTCCCTCTCTGCCTGTAAGTGGATTCTGAGAAACAAGGCCCAGGTTGAAAGTCAAGCTTTCAGGGAAGAATCCCAGTTCCCAAATCTGCCTTCTTCATGATTCTTGCTCCTGATAACCCTAGCTCCCCTTTGGGAGGGGCTCAGCACCTGGCCCACATCTGTCCACTGGGCAGCTGAGCCACAGTGCAGGACAGGGAGCTACCACGGCCTTAGAGCTGCACCAGGTAGGAGGGAGGATTGGTGCTGGTCTCATTGCAGGGCTGGATGGGTTCTGCTGGGTGGACATCTCTGCAAAGAGGGCACTGGTTCCAGGCCAGCTGACCACTTGGGGCTGAACCACCTGAAGGAGACTGCTTATTTAAGATTGTTACACTTAGCAGGAGTGAAAGGCCCATGTTTACAGATAAGGCAACTTTGTTTAGAGTCACACTTGGCCTTTAATGAGAACAAATAGTCTAACCACACACAAAATAAAATTTGTGATTTGTTGTCAGCTAATCATTTCCAAGAGACAACAGATGCTTAAAATGAAGATATATTTCATGGTGGTTTCTTCCTACCTCAAAAGCAAAACACTGCAAGTTGATTGAGTAATGCAATATAATGATTGAGCTACTAGTGCTGAATCTACTCTTAAGAATTTATGAAACAATCTGTCCTCTGAGCAGACAAGGGAGGAACTTGAACAGTAGTAAATTTAAGAGCTAAGTGGGCAGAGGCTGTTGGTCTTAGGAACTGTTAGTTGTTCAAAGTGGGGAGAGACTGAAGGGGTTACCAGGAGCTGGGAACAGGGGTTGCTGTGAGAGTGGAGAGGGGACCTAGAGTAAGCCCTCAACTTGTAGGGGAAAGGGGCCTACAAACAGGGAAAGGCCTTAGCTTGCCTTTCTGGCTAATCCAGAAAGAGTTGAAACTTTACTGAGGGAGCAATTTACAAGATTGGAAAAAGCTGATGGGCCAAGTAGTCATCCTAGCCAAGCTAGCCTAGCCACCCCTCCATAATTTACAAGAGACAAGGGGTAGACACTTAAAAGACATCTCTTAGTGTATATACAGAGTGTGCCGAAACAATATATGGACACTTCAGGAAAAGAAAAACTCGTACAAATATTTAAATTCTAAATTTATTGAGATATCATGAAATTACTACAGGTTACTTTTGGCCTCTACAATTACAAGAGGTGCCCAAAGTGGTCCATTAGCTTCCAGATATTTACTAGTATGGTGAACTGCTGCTTGGGTAACCCTGGTTATTGAGATTTCTGCACATGCATTTTCAGTTTCTTCTCTAAAGAATGGAAGTGATTATGTTATCTGAATGAGGGTAACACAATCTGTTGAGAAAACATCATTTTTCCTTTCCTGAAATGTGTATACATTTTTATCTCTGTCTCTGTCTCTGTCACTGTCTCTCTGTCTCTGTCTCTATTATAAATATTATACATTATATATATATATATATATATATATGCTTCCTTTTACTTAGTTGCTAAGTTAACCTTGTATGAGTTAAAAGTCCTCTTAACCTATAAATTTTCTCTATAGGACAAAAGAAACCAAATGAAGCTTAAGTAGGAATTTGCACACAGACCATGATACCAGGGATGGGACCCATAGCTAAATAACACACTCCATGGAGCAGAGTCAGCCACACTGATAAAAAGAGCTGAGAAAAACAAGTCCTCAGGTCCTCCACCTTTCCAGAGGGCCACTATTTATCAACACAGCTTTCTGTATTCCTTTTTCACACTTTCTAATAAAATGTCCAGTAAGATCTTCCTTCCCTTAAACATTATATATTAATTTTTTAGTATAAAGTTTACAAATCCTAGACCCTACCCCTACACTCACACACACACACATATACACAGTGGAACAGTGGGCAGTGCTTGTCCCTTGGATAAAATAAATGAAATATTTCTCCCAGAACTCATTGTCTGCCAGTTCCCCAAGCCAAAATCTGTGGCAGAAGCTGCCAAGGCCTCGGGGAGGAGGCCTAGCTCCCCAGCCTGCCTAGAAAGGACATGCGGCCCCAAGAGGCTGAGGCTAAGACAGTCTGAGCAGGGCCTAGGTCACAGCCAAGAAAGCTGCCTTTTCCAAGTTTTTATTTAAAATTTATTGTAATGGGGTCCATGCAGAAGGGGGTAGAAGGTAGAGAACATGCAGAGGACACAGGAACGTGTCCAGGGCCAGGGCCACAGCTTCTGTCATGGGGGGAAAGGATGAAAAGACCAAGGCTGGGGCTGGGGTGAAGAGGGAAGAGGAGACACTGTGGCTGCTTTTTTCTACCCCAGGAAGCACTGCTAGTCCCTGTTCCTCTCCTTCACCCTGGCCCCTTGAGGCTCCATCTCCTCTTCTACCTCTGGCTCTAGTGGCTTTCTTTCGATCCCCTTACTTTCTCCCCCCTGACAGATTCTCAAGTAGGATCACGTTCAGGGCCTAACCCCAACAAGCCTATCTCATGAACATATAACCTTTGACTTCCCTGCTCTATCCCTTTCCAAATCTCACTATTCTCCCTTGTCAGGACAGAATCTTTGATTTCTCTCCTTTCCTCTCTCCCCCTGGAAAAATAAAGCACCAACTTCCCAGGGATAGGCAGCAGACAGTAGAGGGAGGGGACTGGTAGGAGGGAAACAAGGACCACTGGAGAAGGCTCATAATTCCCTGGAAGGGAATGGGTTACAGGGAGGACAGGAGATAAAGACAGTGGTTGCTCCTATTCTCTGACACCCCTGCTCACTGTCCATGGAACTTCAACACAACTGAGGGGACAGGTATACACAGGGTCAACTCTGATAGGAAGAGGACAAGAGCACTAGAAACAAACCACTGAGGCCTAGTGAATTCTGCATTTCTTCCTCCTTTCTTTCTGAAGGCTCCTTTGTTGGAGAGGACTAGTGAGGAGTTGGTAGGAAGAGAGAGGGGGACAGCAGACTGTACTAAAGGGTTTTCCCCTCAAGAAATGTGGAGCTCACCAGGGCTGGGAGGGGAGAGGCTGAGAGCTCACCAGAACCTCTTTGCCCCGCCCAGGGGAGAAGGAGCCCACAGCTGTGGGAGGCACTGCCACTGCTTCCATTGGGCAAACCTCACCAGTATCTGGTGGATGTGGGGTCCCTCTCAGCAGGTGAGCTGTGGCTGGGGGGTGGGGCACGGCTCCCTATGGGTCTGCATGTGGCATGTCTGCAGTTGCACCCCCACTGGAGCTGAACTGAACACGAAACAGAGTCAAATCCTTAGGAACTCCATCCTCACCCCTCCCCTACTGGCATGGGAGCCAGGCTGGGTCTTGGGCAATTTCCGAAGCCTCAGTGACCACAATGTACACACACTCTACCCTTGTGGAAGCTGGGTTGAACCGTGGACAGCTTTATGAACTCCACTGAGCCTTCCCCACCCCTTACCCCTCAACCCGGAAGCCAACTGAATGCAAGAAAGTTTTGAGAGCATCTGCAACCCCACCTTGCCCCCACACACCAGCACAGGAGCCACGCTGAGCACTGGGGACCTTCAGATCCTCATCCTGCAATGACCACACCATTGTGGGAGTGAGGTTAAGCTCCAGGGAACATCTGGATCTTCAAAAATGACAAAATGAAAAAGCCAAATGCAATCTCAGAACTCTATCCCACCCAGAACAAGTCCAGGGGACATCAACAAAGAAGAAATTTCTGAAAGGATAGCAACTGAAGTAAAGAAACAACTTCATCAGGCCATAGAACACATCAGATCAGAAATAATCTCTCATGTAAAAAAAAGAAATGACAATAATGATGGAAGAATTGCTCAGCACAACCAAAGAAGACATAGATAAGAAAATAAAGAAGCATAGAAAAATCATGGAAATCTTGAGTGAACAATATAGAAAAGAACTAGAATGCATGCAACAGATTCAGATATCCAGGAAATTAAAATTCCATTGAAAGCTGGCAAAACCATTTGAACAAAGCTGAAGATAGACTTTCAGACCTTGAAGATAGCATTGCCACTAATGAACATGAAAGATATCTTAAAAATAACAAGAAATGAGGAAATAACAATTCAACAACTACAAGACAAAGCAAAGAAAAATAGTGTAAGATTAATAGGTGTCCACAAAACAGTAGATATCAACACAAATGACATAAAAGACCATTTGCACAAATAATAGCAAAAAAATTCCCAGGCATGGAAAAAGAATTGGACATACAGATAAGTGAAGCACATATAATGCCACTGAGCCATAGCCAAAATAAATATATACACAGACATAGAGTGATCGAGATCTCAGAAATTCAACAAAAGATCAGAATATTGAAAACGTTTAGAGAAAAAAAATCACCTATAAAGGAAAGCCCATCAGAATCATTGAAGATTTCTCAACACAAAACATCAAGTCAAGAAAAGCTTGGAATGAAGTATTTCACATACTGAAAGAAAACAACTTGCAACCCAGACTGATGTACCCTGCGAGAGTGTTCTTCAAATTTAATGGAGAAATAAAATATTTACACAATAAAGAACAACTGAAGAAATTCATGAGTGCTACCCCAATCCTATAAAGAGTATTAAAAGATATTCTGGAAAGTGATAAAAAAAAGACCACAACTTTAAGAATAACAACAAAAAGGAACCACCAACCAGAGCAAGCAATTGAACAAAAGGAAAAGGAGTAACCAACGGCAGGAATATAACATGACAAGGATAAGCCAATACATATCAGTTATAACCATCAATGTAAATAGTCTCAATTCACCAATCAAAAGAAGCAGAGTGGCAGAGTGGATCAAGAAACAAGATCCAACTATAGCTGTATACAGGAAATACATTTAACTCAAAAGAAAATTTATACACAGAAAATCAAAAGATTGAAAAAATATTCCACATGACAGGAACCCAGAAAAAAGTGTTTGTAGTTATTTTGTCCACATACAACATGAATTTTAAAGAAAATAGTTATTCTGTTCATATACAACATGAATTTCAAACCAGGAACGATCAAAGAGATGGAGAAGGTCACTACATACTTGTGAGGGGAAAATTTCAAGAAATCCCACTTAACCCAGCTATTTTTCTTCTGTGGAATGAAAAACATCATACCAGAGTGACATATGTGCACTTATGTTTATAGCAGCACAATTTATTATAGCTAAATCTTCGAAACTATCCAAAGGCCCATCAACTGTGGAATGGATCAGAAAGATGGTATTTTTATACAAGGGAATATTACTAAGCTATTAAAAAGGTAAACTTGAGACTTTTGTAGATAAATGGATGCAACTAGTTACCACACTCATAAGTGAAATAAATCAGACCCACATGTATAAACATCATATTGTCTCTCTGGTATAGGAGCCCGAAACAGTGTTACATACAATAGATGATATGAAAGGGAAAGAAATTACTTAAAGAAGGAACAACTGAGTTGAAGGAAAGAAGAAAAGGTAGGAAAGAAGGCAAGTGTCTTGGTTACTTTTCTCTTGTTGCTGAGACAAAATACCTAACACCCATAATGAAGGAAGGAAAGGTTTATTTAACTTGCAGTTTGTGGAGGTTTTAGTGCATAGTTGGCTGGCTCAGAGGCAGAGTGGCACACGGCAGAGGGCAAATGTTCATGGCAGCAGAGCACAGCAAAAACAATCAGCAAAAGGGAGAAATGGTGGGCAAGCAGCCTCTCTCCTTCCCTTACATTGTAAACAGGCTACCTCCACCCAGGGGGTGAGTAGCTCTCACATAATCTTCATGACCCCCTCTTCCACAGGCTCAGGATGTACACAAAGTAAGCACCCTGGCTTCCTGCTGAGTCACTCAGCCAGACCTCTAGTCTTCCCAAGTTGACACAATGTATCAACCATAACAGCAAGATAGATGATAGATAGATAAGCAGACAGCTGGGGCAATTTTCTGCTAATGTCTGTTGGTTTACTGAAAGGAATAATTAATGCTTAAATTTTTTTTTATATTCTGACCAGTTTTGTATGCTTGTATCTGGTAATCTGAGCAACTGATTTGAACACAACAATATGCAGTAGAATAACCATTGGCGAATTCCCACCATCTTGTCTAGTGAAACTCTGTATTGTCTCTAATGTTTTATTTGATAATTATTTTTTTCTCTTTAAGGGTTTAAACAGTCTTCCATTCTTACATCTGAGCAATGTAGTGGAAGATAGCAATATGTAGTATAAGAACCACTGTTAATTCCTATCATTTTGTTTTGAAACCCTGTATCATTTTCAATGTTCTTGCTTTGTTTTGTTTATGTGTGTGATGTTGGTATGTTTCTATTGCTTTTTTTTACTACTCTCTTTAAAATTAAAAAAAGGAACACAGAGCATTCATCCCTGGTTCCAAAGCCTGAGAACAGGACGGATGAGAGTGTGAGCTGCAGTCTGAGGGCAGGAGAAGGCCAATGTCCCAGCTCACACATTTGAAGAAATCAAATTCTCCTCTCTCTCCCTTTTTGTTCTTGTGGATCCTCATACCCATTCTCCCTGGGTGACCACATGCTCTTTTCGGTCTCCCAACTCAAATGCTATCAGCCAGTGGCTCCCACAGAGACACACCCACAATATCTGAACAAAATCCTGCTTCATCTAATCATTATCTAGTCAAGTTAATGCATAGAATTAACAGCACTCGTGGCCTGCTTTGCTTGTGGAAACTTAACTTACTTAATCTCTACTAAGCTGCTAAACTGTACATCTGTTACCCCAACCCTCAAATCAAATGCTTTCATTTTGGTTCATTTCTCCTTGAGCCCAGACAGCTGATAAACGATGCACAGCATCAAGATCTGCATAAATTGAGGAAAATATTAGCTCAGAACTCTCTTCTCTAGGTCAAGATTTAAATTTTCATAGCCAAAGTTTATGGAGATTTGCTTCTTGAGCTTAAAATTAAAAGATAATATTATAGGACAGAAGCTGGCTGGGGAAGCGGGCAGGATCTCTTATTGCAAGACTCTCAGCACCCGTATATAGAACTGGTGGCCTCCCACAAGATGTAGGTGCAAAGAGGAGACAGACTCCACAAAAGCCCGATACAATAGCCAGACCCAGGGTGTACTTTTAGTTTTGCTCTTTTTTTCCATTTTCCTCATTTGTTTGGCCCAAGTATGCTCTACAAAGCTAGTTTTTGCTTACCCTCTCCTCATTTTTCAAACAAACTTTTGGCACCGTTTTTTGATTTGTCTCCTCCAACTCTTTGTTCGAGACAAGAAGGACCTGGAACACTTTTAATAGGCAAGGCATTTCTGAAAGAAATACCCAACAACATTAATACCTTGAAACATGGAGGTAACAAATCTAGCAAAGCCATCTGTGGCTGCAACATCAAAGCTGATAAGCTCTGCCACCTCTGTATTTGCCGTGCCCTCCACAGAGTCCCAAAGTGCCTTGGCTTCCTTGCCTAGGGGCACTGCCTGTTTGCCTAGCCAAGGACCTGTATCAGGCAGGAGTAAAGGGCACAATGGTGCCCACTAAAATCTCTGTCTCTGTAGTGTTGTGGCAAAAATAAAAAAATTGGGTCAAACTCCTCAGGGGATCAAAAAACTCATTCAGAACAATGGAGTTTCAATTAATTTTAATTTAGGATCAATTTGGACCAGTCATTGACCCCCATTCCCGACCAGAGAATGTGGCCCTTAACTGCCTTTGTTTTCACCTTATATACATTTTTGGTTTTTATGGTAATAGATTGGAATGTCTAGGCCTGGCCACAGTTGTTTACCTTGCATCATGTGACCAGGTTAGGCTCTGACCACAATGACATATGTACTTTATCAACTCAGGCAAGGAGAAGAATTCCAGAACAAAGTCAGAACTGCAAGGTTAACTCTTTACAACCCCTCCAGGATGTTTCTCAAGACACATTTTGAGGCTTGTCTATCTTAAAATGTTGTGCTAAAAGTCACCGCCCCTTACATTCCCTCCTGTATGACATATTTTTTTTTCTTTAAGAAATACAAAGTATGTCATATGACAGCAGCCTGGGCTCTATTGGACATAGAGTGGAGTTCTCCAAAATGGAGGTTTTCTATGTTATATATCAGAACAATGGACACCATAGCTTGTTGGGCACAAGGAAGGCATAGAGAATCAAGTATGGCCTGGCTAAGTCCAACAGAGTCCATCCAAGGGCGCTTGGGGTGTAGCTGCAGTGGTGTGTTTTTTGATCCATTAGACTGGAGGTCTTTTTTACTGCTGCAACTAAAATATGACTAGCATTGTAAGAACAGAAGTAAGAGACACAACCATGTTAATATAATCAGTCCATTGTAGGATCCATGACAGGTCTGTTGGCAGCAGACTTTATCATGGGCTCGAAGATCTCTTTTTTTCTCTTATGGTCCCATGTTTCAGGATGGCATCCACAGAGGTGCTTTATAACCTGTAATACACACACATACCCTTGTCTCCATGTTCTTAACTGTACTGGTATACCTTATTTATTAATTAATTTTTTTCTACCTATTAGTATCTTGTAGTCATATTTTTCTGTTGGTTGTTTAAGACCAAGTTAAAGTGAGACCTGTACTAATTAAAATTAATGTCTTGTTACCTACCAAGGTCAGTTAACTCTCCTCAGGATTTATCTTGGAACCATGTACAGTACTGCTTAGTACTTCTGTCGGTGTCACCCATCAGGATGAGTCACGGCCTTTGCTCGACCAAGCTGCTTTCTGTGAAAGCTTGGGAGACTTTTTTTCCTGGTGACTCTCCTTAGGCACACTATACACCATATAATCATTTTCCTCTGTGGTCTCATAATCTCCTTGATCAGAAGGTCAAGGACTCAACCGAGTTATGATGTTGTAGCAGAGGCTTTTTTGTATCCTGGGTGTTATTTTGACCTCAGGGGGCTTAGGCAAAATATTGGTGTCCTCTAAGTCCAATTTGTTTTTTTAACTTTTGGTCTCCAAACCTCAGTTGTTAGACATCCAGCAGAGAAGATTAATGACATTACACTATAAGTACCTTGAAATATAAAGTACAGTCAGAACTGTTATTATTATTATTTTTAATCATGGATGTTTTAGTAGTTCAATCCCTGTGGAATGTTAACAGAACAACAGTTATATAGCTTTATAAAGAAAACTGGAAGTCAAAAAATCATACATATCATTGTTATATGACAAACATGATAACATTTTTACAGCCCAATAGCCCTTTTAGTTATCATTCCTATGTAATACATACGAAGTTTTATCCAAGCTTTTAATAATAGGATGTCTTTTAAGAAATTTATAACATTGTCTGGGCTGTTTACATTACATATGTTTTTGTTAAAAAATTATCATTTGAGTAATGACCTCATGTTGGCCTGACATGAACTCCTTATTACAAATATCTGGAACTCAAGAGAAAGGCAGATGTCTAACATTATATAAACAATTCTGGTTTTACATCTTAGAATACTGTACCTTTTGTAGGCCTGAATACACTTAGTACACCATGAAATTAGCAATAACAAATTGCTATTATTATTATTTTTTATTTCATTTGGTACCAATAGCATCTTTTAATCAGAAAACAAACCTTATTGTCTTATTTTTGAAAATTTAACTTTTTTAACATTAACCAATGTAAACATCACAATAATATATTTTGCAGAATATTTATTAAGGTGTCTCCCATAAGGCTATGGAGATTATTGAGGCTCCTTATTAATGAACAAAAGCTGGTTATCAATTGCAGTCCTGTATTGTAATCTCTCTCCACCCTAAGGGGTTTTTATTTAATTACCCTAACCTACCTGTGTTTGTCCTATGAACATCCATTCATAGTTAGACACATATAACATTTATAAAACCAATTTTAACATGATTTTGATTAGCCAGCAACTGGGTAATACAAATCTTTAATCTATAAACCAAATTAGATTGCAGACAATTGTCTCAAAAATCAAAAAATATGAAAGAAGAAAATTTGTTGAGCTCAAATAAAATAGCTGTTTACAGATTGGACAGAGCAAACAAACACAAACAGATACACAAAATAATTTGTTTATAAATTCAGCATGCACTTAAATATATTTTGGCCACATTGAATTATAAGTCAGAGATCTCTTATAAAAGTAACTTGAAAAAATAAAAACCTTTTTCCTGTAATTAATATATTTTAGTATTTTATTCCATCTTAAAAAATACCAGCAACTTTTATGTTCTTCCTGTAGCTTCCAGCTTAGACACCACCTTTACATATATTATTATATACTCAGACATTTCAAGTGTTTCCGTGTTTTTCTCTTAATACTTACTATAATTTAGGTTAATATCACTTATGTAGACCCTTCCCTCTTTTTAATAACACTTGTGGAATCCTTTGTAAGACTTTATGTACCAAAGATATATCTAAAAAAATTATAAAGATTTAAACCAGTCATTAGGAACTGTAGTTGGTTAGCAATCCCAGTTGCAGTGTCCCTATAATAGGGAAACGAGCAAGCATTAACATTCTCTTACGTCTTGTAATAACCTCCATTACCTGATTTTTTTTGAATAACAAAGTTCTAATGCAAGTACAGACATATTTATCCCAGTATCAAGTAGGCCTTTAAAACATTATCTTTATACAACATATAGACCTGTTTTACTTATTTCTTGTATGAAATAAATTTCTTTGTGTAGTCTTGTTCTGAGGATCTTGTCTTTTCATGAGCTCTTTATATTTAACAAAGGAAGGTTTAGCTATAGGTAACAAAATCAACTGTGTTATACATTCTCTTTGTTTAAAGACCCAGAGATCCATGGCACATGCAAAAACTTACATCTTACCTTGACAATTACCATCAATCACATTAGGCACAATAGCTATCCGTTTTAACTTTATATCAGCTTTTTCCATTATAAGATCAATTGTTTCCTTAAAGAGAATTGGGGTGGGTTTTTCACCCCAGACAGGAGTGACTCTGCAAGCTGTAGGCAGATCTCATCCTGTACTTTGGAATTTAACAGGCATATAAACAAAAACTCATTATTAGCAATTTGTTAATTTATTTTGGTTGTTTATCCCTGTAATATCTCCTAATTTCTGCAGCTTGTGACACTTCTGTCCCCTTACCTAGGTCAATGGGATGACGAGCTACAGAAAGAACTCCTTTTAAAAGCCTGATGATTTTTTCCATGTTTAATCTCATATGTTTCTCAGCCACCCTTAAAAATAGTGTTTTTTTCTTCCAAAGTAAACAAAGTTAACATCTGTTAACAAATCACCCCAGGTGGGGAGGTGAAACTCAAACATTACTCTTAGCAAATCAATCTAAATGGAGTTTGTTTTAAGGGGGTCGGCAGCTCAGCCTGCTCCTATATCTGGATCTGTTATAGGCTTTGCCTTAGTCTCCATAGCAAATACAGCTTAACACAACAACAGCAGTTACAGCACTATGGAGCAGCCCTGTAAGGTGAGGACCTGTTAAGGTTTCAAGTAAACAACTGCCAGAGTTAGGAAAGGCAGAAGTACGACCAGAGCTTCCCCAACTCATGTAACCCATTTTATTGTGATCTCAGAAAGTAGGCGCACTAAAGAATGCGAGTACACCGAATGACACGAGCGCAGCCGGGCTAACACAGAACAAGCATTTTAAACAGATAGACAGATGGACAAGACAATCAACAAAATCCCGGGAGAAGTAATTTAGTCCCTCCGACTTGTTTTGTCAATTCAGATTGGAGACTGGTTTGGAACACAAAGCCGGATTTTCTCTCAGCACATGCCAGAGACACCAGCCCTCCTTTAGAGGGTAAAAAGCCCTGCTTAACCGCAGCAGCTTTTCTCATGTTTCCTCCCAGCTCCGGAGGGCATGAAACCTTGCTGCTTGAGTCCGTGTCTCAAGTCTGAGAGCCACAAGTCAGCAAAATACCTAGGGCCCTACCCGACCCAAACCATCTCCAATTGAACCCAGTCTCGAGAAAGATAAGCCAATTAGAATCTTACCCAGTTGGAGGGTTGAAACTCCATTTGTCCTTCTTTGTAGCCACAGCCTTCAAGCCTTAGCCATCTCCGGATGGTGAGAGCTGAATTCAACTGGGGCACCGAGCCATACAGGAGAGGGCCAGGGCTCCAGAGGCTAGAGCCCCCTCAAAAGAGGAATCCACCTTGGAGTATCCTGGCAAGCCTCCAAATTGTTGAGGCAAAAATCAAAAAGTCGGGCCAAACTCTGTAGGGGATCAAAAACCTCATTCAGAACAAATGGAGTTTTAATTAATTTTAATTTAGGATCAATTTGGACCGGTCATTGCCCCCCATTCCCGACCAGAGAATGTGGCCCTTAACTGCCTTTGTTCTCACCTTACATACATTTTTGGTTTCCATGGTGATAGATTGGAATGTCTAGGACTGGCCACAGTTGTTTACCTTGCATCATGTGACCAGGTTAGGCTCTGGCCATATGATATATATACTTTATCAACTCAGGCAAGGAGAAGAATTCCAGGACAAAGTCAGAACTGCAAAGTTAACTCTTTACAACCCCTCCAGGATGTTTCTCAAGACACATTTTGAGGCTTGTCTGTCTTAAAATGTGCTAAAAGTCTCTGCCCCTTAGAGTAGGACACAACCCTGTTGTGGTGGTGCAAATGTCACCTGAATTTGGAGATGAGGAAATAAGCTCTAAATCACTTGCTGGTGGGCACAAGATATGGACGTGGTCTGGAGAGTTGTACAGGTCTGGAGTTTATAGTTTTAAAAAACCTGATTATGGGATGAGTGGATGTTTTTCTCATTTTAGATTGAAGTAATTTCCAATTTCCGGAAAATTGTAAGAAATATACAACAATAATTTAGCCTTTACACAAATTACTCAGTTGTCAGCTTTTGCTTTATACTTTATTCTGCCAGTGGACAGAAACTTTTGGCTTTTTTATTAGTCTAGTTGTTCTGTGGCATGTTCATAAATGCTCATTACATACTTGGATCATATCCATCCCTCTACTGCCCTCTCTTGCCTTTCCTTTCCTCCGTCAACTCCCTTCTTCTTGCATATTAGCCTCTTTACTTCATCCGTGTTATCCTTTCCCATCTAGAGACCATTTGTGAGGGAAAACATACTCATTATTTCCGAATCTAGATTTTTTCACTCAACATGATGGTCTCCAGTTGCATCCATTTTCTTGTAAAAGTATGGTTTTGTTTTGATGGCTGGATATTATTCTATTATGTATATATACACCACCTTTTTTTTATCTGTTTATCTTTTTATGGGTGCCCAGGATACAGGAAGGATCTGAAGGGAAAATCAAAGTCCATGAACTGGGTATTTATTTCCCTGCATTATAACTGAGACTACTGAGTTTAAATGATGTTATATCTAGTCAGTGTTTATTATGATTAAAAAAATAGCAGACTCCAAGTCAAAGAAACCCAACTCTTGCTCTTTTTCACCTGATAGTTTATATTATACTCACTTTCAGGAGACTTAGTTTCTACCTACATAAATTGAGCATTATGCTCTACCTACTTTAAAGGACTGTTATAAGGCATTAGTCAAATGCATGGACTTAATGCTGAGTTCTTTCTCTCTTCCACATGATTGTGTCTCTTAGTGATGTCAAGAATCTGAGTCAGGAAGGAGCACCAAGATCACAAAGTGGCAAATCTGCTGGCCACTTCAGAGGCCTCCATGAAGAGATGCAGCAGTGGAAAGGAACAGTGGGTGTGAAGCACTAAACTATCTGGGGTGGGGGAATGCTGAGGGTTCAATCATCCAACAAGAGAGAGAAGTTGGCTGGGAACTATCTTGGAGAGGGGCCAGCTGAGGTAAGAACTCAGAGCAGCTGTTGGGTCCATCTAGTGGCTCCTAGCTGGGTTCAGACCCACAGAAAGTACACTGACAGCTGCAGGCTGAATGGGTCTGCTGTCCCCCAGGGCCAGAATACAGACTGAATTTCATGGAATATAAAGGCGCAGAATTCCTGAGATTATCCATGACCATGACATATAACTACTGCTGGATTGCTGGCATAAATCAGCACACACTTGGGCTCTGTCTTCAAATGTTGTCTACCAGTGACATCAGAGAAAAACCTGTAAATGAACTCCTGTTTTCCTCTTTCTCTCTCTCCTTCTCTCTCTTTCTTCTCTTTCTCTTTCTCTCTTTCTTTTTCTTCTCTTCTCTCTCTATTGTTTTTTGTTATGTTTTTTTCTCCTTCATTGTTTGAGCTTGTTTTTGTAGGAGTGTAAACGTGGTTTCTATCCTCTTTGTGCTTGTTCTCTTCTTCATTTTATCTCTTCTTTCTTCCCCTCCAGTCTTTTGCACCAGTTTCCCAAAGTTAACATGATCCCCTTTTGTTCTCCAGTATTATTTCTATCTTTTGCTCTTCTACTTCTGTACTTTCTACTAACCCTTTTTAAATTTTAACCCCTGAGGGTAAAACTGACACATTAAGGAATTACACACTACATATAATTTTCTTGTTGTTTTAGATTTTATTTCATAACCACAGATACAGTTCATATGGTTAAAGGTGACAAATTAATGGTTACTTCCGTTTGTCATTTTCTAAGCTATGTTGATTCTATTGTTATTGCTGGTGGTACCAATTTAGGCAAAAGTGACATAATTGTTCTAACCAGTTGTTCTTGTATTACAGGACAAGTAGTGACTAAGTGTCATAGAAAATACTGTGGCACAGTGCCATCGAACAAGGGTCCAGGCAAAGCAGGCAGCAAATTCTCATCTTCAACAAATTGAAGAGGTAAAATCTTGCAACAGACTCAAAACTAAAAAACTGGCTACACCTAGAAGACACTTCAGAGAAGTAGTAATTTCCTAAGGGTTCTAAATACTAGCAATAAGGCAACATACTATAGGCAATTTACAAGCATCAACCCAGGAATTAAACTACACAAGAAAATTAGACAACATTCAAACAAGATGCAACAAATGCTATTTTAAAAGCTATTCGCAGATGTCATGGCAGAGTGGATCAAGAAACAGAATCCAACAATATCCTGCATACAAAAAACACATTTAATTAAAAAGGAAATTCATAGACTGAAGTCAAAGAATGGAAAACAATACTCCATGTGACATGAATCCAGAAAAAAGTCGAGGTAGGTACTGCATTCACAGAAAAATTGAATTTCAAGCCAAGACTGATTAAGAGAAATAAAGAAGGTCACTACATCCTTCTAAGGAGAACAATCCAAGAGGAAGAAATAACAATCAAATATCCATGCAACAAATACCAGGGGAACTAGCTATATAAAACAAATATTAACACACATGAAAAATCAAATGAGCATTACTACAATAATATTGGGGGATGTCAATACCACACAGTTGCAAAAGGACAGATCAACTAGACTTAAGATAAATAATGAAATATTGGAACTGAACCAACCCTTTTTATTTTAAAAATAAAGGAAGAAAACATGTTAACAAACAGATATCCATTTACAAAATAGCATAAGAAGAATACACACAATACAGAGTTATGAACAAAGTGGTAGGAATAACAATGGTTGTTACACTATGTACTGATATCTTCAAAATAGTTTCTCAGGAAAACAAATAGAGACATGCAATATTTATCAAACAAGTAATCATTAACTGTTCCTCTCAGTAAAGCAATAGAAGACAGAGTACAACTGTTAGCTATCCTGTATACACATACATATATAATTTCCCCTTCTTTCCTTTCTCCTTTCCCACACACCAGTTGCCCATTACTTTTGAGCATTTTCCTTTCATTTCACAATGCCTATCATACCTCTTAGTTTTTATTCACTCTTTCAGGTTCTTACACTAGTGAAACAGTACTTTGCTTATACATGCAGGTCTGACTTATTTCACTTATGAGTATAGTCCCTAGTTGTGATCATTTACCTATACAAACCTCGAGTTTATCTTTCTTTATAGCTGAGTAATATCCCATTATATAAAAGTACCACAATTTTTTTATCCAATCCTCAGTGGATGGACATTTGGGTTGCTTCCACAGTTTACCAATTACAAATTGTGGTGCTATGAACATGGGTGCACATATATCACTGTGATATGATATTTTCAGATCTTCTGGGAAAATACCCGGAAAGGGAATAGCTGCATTGAATGGGACCTCTAGACCTAGTTTGCTGAGGAATCTCCAAATTGATTTCCACAGTGGTTTCATCAGTCTGCATTCCCACAAGCAATGGAGAAGAGTTCCTATTTCTCCCCAGCCTCACCAGCATTTGTTATTGGCTGATTTCTTAATGGTAGCCATTCTTACTGGGGTGAGGTGAAATCTCAGTGTTGTTTTAATTTGCGTTTCTCAAACAACTAATGCTGTTGAACATTTTTTCAAGTATTTATTGGCCATTTATATTTCTTTCTCTGAGAGGTATTTATGTATTCATGTATTTATTTGCCAATTGTATTTCTTTATCATCTCGGCTGCCCATTTTTGGATTGGGTCTTTGAATTTGGAGGGGCTGATGTTTTAAATTTTTTATAT
Organism: Dinomys branickii; assembly: GCA_004027595.1. Classification (NCBI taxonomy): domain Eukaryota; kingdom Metazoa; phylum Chordata; class Mammalia; order Rodentia; family Dinomyidae; genus Dinomys; species Dinomys branickii. The sequence goes on along the minus strand of PVLD010010451.1, from coordinate 47,339 downwards.
GTTCTAGATAGAAGATCTTTGTCCAAGGGATAGTCACCTAAATTTTTTTCCCAGTTTGTGGGTTTTCTTGTTATTCTGCTGGTGATTTCTTTAGATGTGCAGAAACTTTTCAGTAGGATGAGATCCCTGTTGTTGATTCTTTGAAGTATTTCACGGGCAGTTTGTGAACCAAACTTTTGAACAAATTGACTTAGTAGATGTCTATAGAGTGTTCAACACAACATCAAAATACACATTCTTCTCAGCTGCACATGAGACATTCTCCAAAATAGACCTCATACTCACTTATGGAGCATACTTAAATAAATGCAAACAAAAAATTATCCCATGCATATTATCAGACCACAATGCAACAAATAAAATTGGAAATGAATGGAAAAAGAAACCACAATAACTTTATAAACACATGAAAATTAAATAAAACCCTTCTAAACAACCAATACATCACAAATGAAATTAAGAAGAAGCTAGACAGTTTCTATAACTAAATGATAGTTACAAAACATCAGAATTTATTAGATACAATGAAAGCAGTTCTAAGAAGGAAATTTATAGCAGTGAATATTCATATCAGGAAAAGAGAGAAAGTGCAAATAAACAACTTAATGATGAACCCCGAACTTCTAGAAAAAGAAGAGCACAATAAGCCCCAAGTTTGTATGCGGGAGGAAATTATAAATATTGGAGTAGAAATTATGCATTGGAAACTAAGAAAACAATACAAAGAATCACTTGATTGAGAATCACTTAATCATTTAGTTCTTTGAAAGATTAAATAAAATCAGCAAAACTTTTGTCAACTTTATCAAAAAAAGGAAAGAAAAGACTTAAATCCACACAATTTGAAATGAAAAGGGTGAAATCACAACTGACCCTGCAGGAATCTATAACAACATTGTACCTATTTTGAGAACTTATATTCTAATAAAATTTAAAAATGCACAAGAAATGGACACATACCTAGATATATATGAATTACCAAAGCAGAATCAAGAAGATATAAAAATACTAAATAAACTAATGTCAATGAGTGAAATCAAATATGTAATTAAAAACATACCAACAATAAAATCCCAGGCCCTGATGGATTCACTGCTGAATTATAGAAAAAAATTAAAGAAGACCTAGTACCACTACTTCTCAAATTCTTTAATGAAATTGAAAGGAAAGCAACACCCCCAAATTCATTCCTAGAAGCAAGCATTGCCCTGATACCAAAAGCAGTGAAGGACCCAGCTAAGAAACAAAACTACAGGTCAATCTCCTTAATGAACACAAATGCAAAAATCCTCAATAAGATACTGGCAAACAGAATGCACCAAATCGTCAGGAAGATTATACAACATGACCAAGTGGGATTCATACCAGGGATTAAGGTTTCTTTCAACGTAATAAACCATATTAACAGAGCCAAAGACAAGAAACCATATGATCATAACAGTTGCAGAAAAATTTTTAACAAAGGCCAGTACCTATTCTTGATAAAAATCCTACAGAAAATCAGAATAGATGGTCTTTGCCTCAACTTGATAAAAGACATCTATGACAAACTGACAGCCAGCATCATGCTAAAAGTACAAAAATCAAAAGCTTTCACTCTAAAATCATGAACAAGAGAAGGATGTACACTGTCTCCATTCTTATTCAACATAGTCATGGAAACTAGCCAGAGGAATTAGACAAGAGAAAGAAATAAAAGGATAACTATGGAGAAGGAAAAAATTAAATTATCATTATTTGCAGATGACACAGAACACAAAGATTTTACATAGAGCACACCAAAAATGCTACTAAAATACTGCTAGATTTGATAAGCAAACTTAATAGCATAGCTGGATACAAAGTCAATACCAAAAATTCAATAGCCTTCCAGCGCATAAGTGAAAAAAAAAAAAAAACTCACTGAGAGAGAAATTAGTGAAACAACACATTTTACAATAGGATACAAAAATCAGTCAATCTAGGAATCAGTTTAATGACGAATGTAAAAGACCTATACATTGAAAACTTTAGTACTCTGAAAAAGGACATCAAAGAAGATATCAGAAAATTGGAAAGATATCCCTTCCTCTTGGGTAGGAACAATCAATATAGTGATAATTGCCATATTGCCAAAACTTTTATAGATTAAATGCAATTCTGATCAAAGTTCCAAAAGCATATCTTACAGAATTAGAGAAAACAATCCTAAAATTTATTTGGAACTATAAGAGGTCTGGAATAGAAAAGGCAATTCTAGGCAAAAAAGGGAAGGCAATGGACATCACAATCCCCAAGTTGAAATTATATTTCAAAGCTATCCTGGTAAAGAGAACAGGGTACTGTCAAAAACAGACATAAGGATCAGTGGAAGAGATTACAAGATGCAGAAACAAGCCTAGGCATACTAGGCCACCTTGTCTTTGACAAAGTTACCAAACACATTCACTGGAAGAAAGGTAGCCTCTTTAATAAATGATGCTAGAAAAACTGGCTTTGCACGTGCTTCACATTAAAATTGGATCCATATCTTTCATTATATACTAGACTAAATTCAAAATTGGTCAAAGATCTAAACATTAAAACAGAAATATAAAATCAGCTGGAAGGTAGAATAAGTAAAACACTTGAACAAACTGTTGTAGGCAAAGACTTTATGAATAAAAGTGCTATTGTGCAGGAACTATCACAAAGAATCAACAACTGGGATCTCACTTTATTGAAAAGCTTCTCAGAGAAAGAAATATAAATGACAAATAAATACATGACAAAACGTTCAACATCATTAGTCATTCAAGAAATGCAAATTAAAGCAACACTGAGATTCCATCTCACCCCAGAAAGAATGGCTATTATCAAGAAATCAACCAACAACAAATACTGGAGAAACTTTGGCAAAAAAGAAACCTCCACTGTTGGTGAGAGTGTAGACTGGTGCAACCACTGTGATCAGTTTGGAGATTCCTCAGTAAACTAGGATTAGCGGTCCCTTTCACTTCAGCTTTAGGGAGCATTGAAGCTGGAAAATAATTACACATGCAGAATGAAGCCAGTTGGAGAACATGGGAACTCCTTGAAGTGCTTAAACAAGCAGTTGTAACTTTTTTAACTGATTGTTGGGCAATGAGGTGGACATTAACCAATCTCTCAAGGGTACAAATAAACGTTCTACTGTTTTTGGGAAGTTCCCTTTCCCCACTAAGGAGAGAGGACCTCCACCTGATCCCAGCTTTTTGTCTCTTGTCTATTTTTTTTCCTTCATTCTCACTGCCATTCCTTTCTGGGGTACAGCAAGAACCCATGGGATCCTTACAAGTGGCACCCAACGTGCAGCCCTGGTAGGATTAAGAGTGCCCTGAGAATGCTTCCCAAGAGTGCACAAAAGAAGGGGGTAAGTGCATGTGTGAGAGCTAGTATTCAGCACTGGAGTTCACGGTACCAGCGCATCAGATGTAAAGCATGGGAATATGTGCTTTTTAGGGCCAGAAAATACACAGACTTCAAAGAAGCCAAAAGAGCAATACTGAAGTGCAGGTGGAGTCCCAAGACTCTTCAGGGGTGTGTGTGTGTAGAAGTGTTTGTTGCATGTTTGACTCCTATATTGAATTTTCTGGATGTTGGTTTGAAGGTGTTTTGTAACCATGAGGGATTTGTCTCAAAACGTTATGCTAAAATCAAGTCTGGAGCCTAAGCGGGATGTGGAGGGAAGAGAAATAGCTCCATGGATAGATCCTGAGCCCTCTAGCCTGGTCCAAGTTAAGAAGGAATGAGTGGTGGGGGACAAAAGGGACTTTTTCCCACCATAGAGGTGTTTCCCCACGAACTCTGTCTCACAACACTGCATGGAATTTATTGAGCCACAGGTGGCTAATCTGGCCTATTCAGCTCAGAGAAATTTTGCTGTGTCACAGGTTGGAAATTTTGCCTCTCAGGGAGTACAGCCGATTTCTCTGTCTGCCTTGCAATTAGCATGAAAAGGAGCCAACTGGCAAGAGAGCCCATGGAGGGTTTTTCAACATATTTATCCTGCTACTGAAGTTCAAGTCCCTGAAAATCTGGGACAAGTTATAAACTGTTATGAAGCTATATCTTTTAAAACTTTAAAAGAATTAAAACAAGCAGTTGCTACTTATGGTCCTACTGCTCCCTTTACCTTGACTTTATTGGAAAATCTAGTAAAACAGATCATGGTATCAAATGATTGGAAAGGAATAGCTAAAGCATGTTTAAGTCCAAGAGACTATTTAATTTGGAAAGGAAGCTTCCTTGAGTATTGCACTGACCAGGCTGCTGGGAATGCTATTCACAACATAGGCATTACAAAAGATGTGCTAATTTGGGAAAGTAACTTTGCTACCACAAACAATCAACCGACATTTGAATTGCCAGCATGTGAGCAAGCCAAGATGGCTGCCATGAGGGCTTGGAGGGAACTTCCTTCTAAGGGAGAGGCAGCCCTCAATTTGCTTTCTATTCATCAGGGCCCTGAGGAACATTTTCAAGATTTCATCGAACACTCATTGCAGGCTAGTGAGAGAATTATAAATAACAGAGAAGCGGGCAAACTAGTAGTCCGACAGCTAGCCTTCGAAAATGCAAATAAATGGTGTAAAGAGGCTTTATGAGCCCACAAAATGTATGCCACATTGCTGGATATGATTCAGATCTATGTAGATATCGACCCCTCATATGTACATCGGGCTACTTGGGCAGCAGCTATTACTCAGGCTATTCATCCACAGCCTAGAGGAAAGAGTAAAAACAAGGCCATTTGTTTTTATTGTGGAAATAAGGGGCACCTTGTCTGGAATTGCTGTGCTACACCTATAAGGGCAGCACAGCCATTATCTGTGACTAAACCTTGCAGTCCTTGTATAAAATATCAGCAAGAGTATCACTGGAATAATAATTGTCAATCTAGAACTACTGGGAAAAGTTGACCCTTTCTGGGAAACCCCCATTGGAGATTGCCTCAGCCCTATCAAATCATGGGGACTGCCAAGATGGCTGCAGTGAGGGACGAGGTGCGGGGCACATGCAGGTACCCGGCATATGCTCCCCCTTGTCTCTTCCCCTACATGCAGGGTTGCCAAGAACACCAGTGATTGGCAGCTCCATGATGGGGAGCACCCTTCTGACTCATTCTCCTCTGCTAGGCTCCTGTCACACGAGCTCAGGCTTCAGGCCTGGTCCCTGCAGGCCCAGCTGCCACGATGTAGGGGTGCAAGTGAACCAGCAATGTGATGCATATGTACAGTGCATTCTTGGACTGCAGAAGCCACTACACAGGGGCCGGGACCCAGGAGTCCCAGCCACCCCTGAGCTTCCCGTGCTCCTTTGCTGCATGCCAGCCCATGCATTCCCACTTTCTCATTGGCTACCTGGAGAAGGCCCCAGTGAGCACGCAGGGCCCTGTGGCACCAGAGAAGAATGAGGGGGCAGCAAGGAAGGCATCCCCACCATCAAGAGTGGGGCAGGAGCAACAGGAGACTCAAACTGGTGAAGCATCCCCACAGCTAGGTTGGGGGGCTGGGGTGGAGACACAACCATCATTGAGCAGGAAAAATCCGAGCCAAGCAAGAAGCACTTGCACTTCCAGTAGAAATATGGCTATTGTTACTGTAAGGACCACAACATCTGGTGGGAGAGTGCATTCATTTGCTGTATCCAAGTGTTATGGTTGGGGGGGCCTGGGGATATAGCTCAGTGGAATAAGCGCTTGCCTAGCAAGCGCAGGGTCCTGAGTTTGATCCCCAGTACCGCAAAAAAAAAAAAAAAAAAAACCAAAAAAAAAAACCAAAAAAAAACCCAAGTGTTATGGTTGATACATTGTGTCAACTTGGGTAGTCTAGAGGTTTGGCTGAGTGATTCAGCAGGGAGCCAGTGTGCTTATTTTGTACACATCCTGAGCTGTGAAAGAGGAGGGCATGGACTTCTGTGAGAGCTACCTGCCCCCTAGGTGGGAGTAGGCTGTTTACAATGCAAGGGAGAAAAAGAGGCTGCTTGCAGCCATTCCTCCCTTTTGCTGGTTGTTTTGCTGTGCTCTGCTGCCATGAACATTTGCCCTCTGCCATGTGCCACTCTGCCTCAGAACCAGCCAAGTATGGACTGAAACCTCCACAAACTGTAAGCTAAATAAACCTTTCCTTCTTTCATTTGGGGCTTTGGGTATTTTGTCTCAGCAATGAGAGAAAAGTAACCAAGACAGAATTTGGTACCAGCGGAGTGGGGTCGTTGCTGTGACTATACCTGACCACTTGGTTCAAGAATCTTTGGAAATTGCTTGTGGGAAGAGTTTATAAGGGTTTGGAGATGTCTGGTCAGAGCTCGGATGACCAGAAGGCTGATGGAAATTCTGCCGGTAAAGACCAGGTTCAGGAGGTTTCTGTAGGGAAGAAAGACTTCATTGGTTGTTAGACTCCAGATGTTGTATGTTATGCCTTGGCAGAAAGTTCGTCTGCATTTTGCTCTTGTCCAGAGACTTTCCCTAAGACTGAGATTAAGGGCAGCAGCAAACTGATTAATCTGGCAAAAGAAATTTCAAGGCAGTTGAATGTTGGAGAAGTGGCATGGCTATTGTTGGGGGCTTTTAGCCAGATTTATATTGAGAATCAAGAGCAAAGAGCCCAGCAGGATGATTTAAAATGTTGTGAGTTTAGCCGGAAAGCAAGCTCTAGTAAAGCTGTGGATTGCAAAGATAAGGCTGAGGAGATCTCTATTGCTATGAAGGAACAAGAGAATGGAAAAGATGGCCTGACTTCATCACAAGAAGCAGCAAGTCTCCACCCTTTGCCTCAAAACTGCAAGGGTGAAACACCTTGCCTTGAGAAGGAAGCCAAAGAGTGTCATGTTCCAGAATGGCGGCAGTGGCTGCACCAGGTTCCAGAATGGAGACAGCATAGAGAATTTGTTCCTCAGAACTGGATTCAGTGTGCCCAGTGATAGAGGCACTCGACCCCTATGGCCGAGAGAGGAAAGTTTGGCTACTGCTCCAGGTGGCAGCAGACCTTGGCATCATCCACGTGGCCCTGGCTTTAGGTGCAAGGAAGATGCAAGAGTTCTGAGGTTAAAGAGGCTTCCACCCAGATTTCAGAAGGCCTGGGAGGTCAGGCAGTGTGCTCCCGAGAGGGCAGTGTGTGAAGCTGTGAGTGTGAAGCAAAAGGTGCCCTGTAGATCTCAGAAGTTTAGAAAAGACAAGACCGTGGATCATCTAAGGAAAGCTGCAAAGAGGGAGCAAAGCGAGCCTAAGAGAGAAGCCGTGGGAGCTGAAACCACCAGAAGTGCCATAGGAGTGGACTCGTGCAAGCTCTTTGGAGCTCACAATGTGCCACAAGTTGCCTCAGATGGTGGATATGGAATTATAGGACACAATGTTAGCCCTGCTGGATTTTGGACTTGCTTTGGCCTCAGTGCTCTATATTCTCCTGTTGGTGCCTTTTGGAATGGTAATGTTTATTTTATGCCTTAAAAATGTTGTGTTTAATTTTCATTTGTACAGGGGCAAAATGTTATGGTTCTAATGTAATATAAGGGCTTTGTATCTGGAAACTGGTTTTTCATTGCCAAGTTGACAAGGGGTAGAATGTTATGGTTGATACATTCTGTCAACTTGGGGAGTCTAGAGGTTTGACTGAGTGATTCAGCAGAAAGCCAGGGTACTTACTTTGTACACATCCTGAGCTGTGAAAGAGGAGGGCATGGAATTCTGTGAGAGCTACCTGCCCCCAAGGTGGGAGTAGGTTGTATACAATGCAAGGAAGAAAAAGAGGCTGCATGCAGCCATTCCTCCCTTTTGCTGGTTGTTTTTGCTGTGCTCTGTTGCCATGAACATTTGCCCTTTGCCATGTGACACTCTGCCTCAGAACCAGCCAAGTATGGACTGAAACCTCCACAAACTGTAAGCTAATAAACCTTTCCTTCCTTCATTTTGGGCGTTGGATATTTTGTCTCAGCAATGAGAGACAAGTAACCAAGACACCAGGGTACAAATAAGGTTTATTTTAAACAGTTTTACAGAATGTTTAAAAATATTACAACCCTTACCAAGTGAAGGATATCACCTGCCAAAGCTGTAAAAGAACTAAATATTCATGCCCAGTAAGACTCTGCCATGTGGAGCCCAAACACTCCCATCATTAAGACCTGTGTTAGAGATGCAGGAGCAGGTGCTTGTCCTGTGATGGCACCGGTGCTCGGAATCTGGGCAGAAACAGAGTATCCAGTGGCCGGAACAAAAGTGATGGCCGGCGTGCACAGAGGAAGCAACCGCAGAGCTGCCTGTGGGGACTACACAGGCAGTGGAGCCTATTCCTGAAGATAAAGCGGGACTGTTGGGGCCCTGCCAGCAAATTCCTTGGCCCCAAAGTGATAAAATAAAAGCTACAGCAAGTTATTGCCAGAGCCTAAAATGTTAACACTGCTCTGCCCAAGGCTCTGACTGAGGGCTGCTGCCTCTTAGGTAGCCATGACCTCCTCTCTCCCTGCTCACAGCCACTTCCATTCCCCTGCCCACAGCACCGTTCCCCAGCTCACTGCTGCTCTGCTCCAGGTGCTGCAGGACACACTAGGGTGCCAGATAGAATGGGGAGCAAAGAGGCCAAGAACCAAGGCAGAGATGGAGAAGTCCACTCAGAGAGTAGCTGGCAAAAAATTACAGCTAGATGGGGCTGGAGAGGGTGGCAAGGATGGGGATGAGTAGGCAGAAAATCTTGGTCAAGAAGCAAAGGAGGAGACAGCTGTGGAGGCTAACAAGTCGGTGTGGAAATGGGGCACAAGAAGTTTCAGATAGCCATGGGACCTGCAAGTGGTGGCTAGCCAGTGCCCTGGCCCCAGGGAGGAAGGCCAGGGCTGGGCCAACTGGTGCTGCACCCTGTGGCGTTGCATGTGACAAGGGCGACAGCAGGGCCAGAAGGGTGATACAGGGGCCCACCAGATGCTGGCTGGTCCTGGCAGGGACGTTGGGGAGCAGGGAGCATGGGCTGAGCCCCTCATTACCTGTTTGGCAAGCATCTCTGAGGCAGAGGGGACACTCACCCTCACTGTTCTACAGGACTTAAAGGGCCCTGAGCTCTATGGCTTCCTGCAGGACTTTGTGCCCCAGGTGTTATACCAGACAATAAAGCAATAAACTGCTGCTTAGTATTAACACCTGGATGTAAATCTAAGATCTAAATAGTTAATAAAGTATATAGGGATACTGATCTGAAAGTTACCGGTATTCTTAAGAGGACAAAATACAAAATGTACATATTCATTACAGATAAAAATTTATTTCTTCCAAAAATTTTCTAGGAGAGCTCTGCTAATTGACAACAAAATTTGACTAGTCCATTTGAAGTATAATACACTATTTATAACAAAATAAGTAATTATGACTCACTGTCAAATAATAATTTTACAATAAGATTTTCCATTGAGATATAGAGGAATATTTAGGAATAATAAAAGGACTAATTTATCAGGAATAAACTGCAACCCTAAGTATATAGAAATCAATAATATAGTTTCAAAGTACTAAATAAAACTTTAAATATGAAGACCTGAACACTCTGTCTGAGTGCTGGCCAGAATAACTGGCCTGTTGCCTGGCATAGGCAAGAAAGAATCCACTGGTTGACAACTTGTGATTGTGAAAATGAAGTCTCCCAGATGAACTTGGAAGTGACTTCAGCAACCAGGGTGCTCCAATGATTGAAGCCACAGCCTGTTTTTCTTCTTTCATCCTTGTTTTTATTGTAATCATTAGTAAATATTAATTGCACAAAATGATTTCCTTAGTTATTAGCATTTCACACAGGTGTAAAGCACACTTTGATCATATCCACCCTCCTATTCGCTCTTCCCACTCACTTCTTCTGTTTCTCCTTTCCTCTTTCTGGTAGGCCCTTGCTTTCTCCTCTCTTCTTAATGACAGTGGCCAGTTTCCTGCTGTTACTCTCTCTCCACCATCTTACAGCCTCACTTTCATCTCATCCTCAACATGTGGGTACAGGATGGGCAGGAAACTTTCTGTTTCTGACTCTTTCAACACAAGCTGATGCAATGCTTTTGATGCCCCAGGAACTCCTAATTAGTTTGTATCAAACTCCACTGAACAAAATATTCATTTAAATACATTTGAGATCATCCCTCATGCTCAGATTTCCTGAGAGACCGAATAGGACAATACCTTTATAAGTTTCAAAAACTGTTTTATCTGTCTGAAAGTGCCTTTAGAGTCAACTATATCTTAAACCTATAACAAAGGATTTTAAAGTATGGATGAAATCTTTGCCCTGAGGACATTTGTATTTTGAAATATTTTGTGGAGAATGATTTGGGATATGACACTGTTTTATTTTAAAATCTAACAAGACTTGACTTGGCTTCTAATATTCTGTTTAAAAGTTTGTTTTGTGATCCAGGCACACTGTCAAATATCTAAAATCTTAACACTTGAGAGGCTGAGCCAGGAGGATCACAAGTTTAAGGTCAGCCCAGGCTACGTCGTGAGTTCAAGGCCTGCTGGTCTATACAATAGAGGCACTGTCTTTAAAAAAAAGACAAAACAGAACAAAACCCAGAGAATTTTATTCTGTTTATACTTTATCTCTTTTTCTCTGTACTTTTGTCACATTCAACTGAAATAAACAAGGTTATATTTTTAAGATTTTTCCTGGATGCTTTATGGTTTAGAGCTGTCAATTTATTACCTACTAATTTTTAAAAAATTTCTTCTTTACCATAGCTGACCTGTGTTGCTAAACTTCCCACTACCACATAACAAGATCACACCTTACCTGTTACTAATGCCTTTCTCATTTTCCTTGAACCTCTCATTGGCATTGTTGTGCCCAGGGGTGTGCACTGCTCTGCTGCTCCACACATAACCACGATCATAAGCTCAGCACCGTACCCAACTAAGCGAATCAAGTATTGGAAGGAAGGCACTTTATTTAAAAAGACAGAAAAGGGGCAGACAGAAAGATGTCCTGATGAAGAGTATTGGGTAGGGGTCACTGGAGAAGGCAGATACCCACAGGCCTTTGTTCGCAGCTTCTTTTTATTACATACAGCTAAGTTAGGTAGAAATATTGTAGGCACTCAGACAGGGCTAGGACCTCAAAAGAGGGGATACACTGCAACTTATACACTTGCCTCAGAGGCAAGAGGGGTCCTAAATGGGTTGCCTGGGGCACCCACTCTATGGGGATATTTTGTAGATAAAAACCCAAGGGAGTACAATGTGAGTTAGAGCTATAATCAGTAAGATTATATAAGTATAGCTGCCTAGGTAATATTGGTCCAATAGAGAACCAAGTCAAATAGAAAGTGGACATGGAAAGATCAAAGAACTTTCAGGAAATGATGGGTCTGGAGTTCTTGGTCATCAGCTTAGGTGACTGATGTCTATCTAAGCTTCATTGGGCCTGGTGTTTGTCCTTTGAGGAGGCATATGGGCTTGTCAGGTTGGCCATCTCTTTATCTTGAGGCCTGGTCTGCAACCAGATGTATCTGCAGCAGCAGTTAAGATGTATTTCACCTTTTTCCTAGCTCTCTTGAGGAGCTAACCCTATCTGATTGCCTAAAATATTTCTGCCTAGCTTAGCTGTCTGTAATTTTCTTTTCTTCCATATTGACTCCTTCAAGGGCCTAGTCCTATCTGACTGCCTATTAATTTCTATATAACTTATCTGCCTATGAAGGCAGTTTCCAGAAAGCCTTCCTAACCTCTGTGCACTGACTAGCCTGAAGTTAGTGCCATGAATTTTAGGTTTCTGATGTAGCAGGTTTCCAAATCTAGATACCAAATTTTATTCCAGTTTCTATTGCTGCATTACAGGTTAACCCATAATTTTATCAATTAAAATTAATTATTTTACTTGCTAACAGTTCTGTGGATCTGGAACTTGGAAGGATTCAGATGGACCATTATTGCTTTGGTCCTCACACAGCCACCCCTAAATGTTGCACTGGAGCTGTCTGCAGGTTCAGAGAGGCTTAATGTGTGAGATGACTCACAGGGCTGACAGCTGGCTGGGAGCTCAGTGTAAATTATCAGTCAGAACACCTGCCTAAGATCTATTTCAAATTGTGACCTTTTATCAGTCTAAGTTCTTATATGGTAGTTGGCTTCCCCCTTGAGTTTGCAGACTATAATAGCGCTCTTTTTGATATAGCTTCATCATCATTTTCACAATGTTATCACTCAGAGCAGTTACAAGACCACTTAAATTCATATGGGGTATAGGCCCCATCTCCCAAGGGAGGCAGTGTCAAAATGTTTATAGACGCTATCCTGAAGTAGGATAGAAGAAATTTAAAAAGTAGGCAGAAGACAAATAAATTTTAAAATTGCACTTTTAAGAACAGCTGCAGCTTCAAGGCAAGCTTGTTTCCTGTTTCTGGAGGCTGCTCTAGCTAGTGATCCCCCTCCTTATCCTTACAGAAAATAGCATTAAATTCCTAAAGATCCTTTTGCAACAGCATGAAAATCAGGGCTTTCAACCTGTTGTTTTTGTGAACTTCTCTTCCCCTATCCTCAGGAAGTAGGGCCTCTGGTAGGCAGCATCTCAAATTCAAACACATGTAGATGCTTTGCACCTGACAGACAGTGAAAGCACACAGCCTGGATCACCTCTTTTAATTGTGTCACACTCCAGCTTGCAATGTTTTCTCATTTCTCTCAACATCTATACCCAAGAATAGAAGTAAGTCCAAATAAACCTTTTTCCTCTGTTACCGGTATGTCCTAAAAAAATTTTATAGAAGATTCAAGGAGCCTTCAAACTTATTTTAAGTGAGTGGATGGGTTCATTATTTCAGCCTCTGGTATCTTACAGACCCAAACCTGTGACAACATGTCAACTCCATTTTATAGGTAAGAACTCACTCAGTTACGTGTTGAGCTATGAGCAAAGACTAGGGTAGAGTTCAGATCTTCTGAACGCTCAGTAACTGGCAGTAACCAAGGCCAGAGTGTCAGTGACCATGAGGTTTCCTCGAAGACTCACTGAGTGGGCTTTCATGTCTTGCAATGTGTATCTCTGATCATTGCTTACCATACTTTATTTCCTATTGAAAAGAGATGTGGAGAGTATTTGCTCTGGTAAAGACTGTTCTCCTGTTCAGACGAAAGTCTTCTATATCCTAACCCTTCACCATGGGCAGTCAGGGCTCTTCCTTCCTTCTCTTCATTGATTGGGTCAGGCAGGAAGATGTGTCTTTACTAAAAACTTTCTACAAAGTTTTCAGCTATATTCCATTTGCCTGTAGGTAATGTTTGAAGCTATGAAACCTCTATTGTGGCTGTGGCCATAAATGTTGGTGTAGGGAGTTGCAGTGGCTGGAAAGAGCAAGGGAGTCTGGCCATTGTTGAACCTGTGTGATAAGTGAGAGCACTGGCTCTTATTTCAGTACTGTGTGAGAACGCTGTCTGCCCACTGGATGGTATAATAAACTGCCTTTGATTTTGGTGACTGGTACTGTGTAGTTATACCTTAACTGAAATAAAGGAAGTGTGTTTTTCTGGTCATACAGTAAATGCAGTCAGACTTGTTTACTTGGAGAACATAAGAGGCATAATATGATAGATGATCTGTCATATAAAGCTGACATTAGGCAAAGGAATTGACAGACTTAAAACTGGTAGCAATCAGCAAATTTTGGTTAAAAACTTGAGGTCTTTCATGACCTATTTTTTTTTTTTTACTTAACCCAATGGATTTGATATGTTAACACAATTCCTAGTAAAACAGACATGCTTTGGTGTTTCACTCCAACAAATCACTGTAGAATTAACAAGTGAAAGACTTCAACCACCAATTAATTTTTCCTCATGATATTTTGCTTGATTTATTAATTTGGCCCTTATCTTTTGTCTAAAGGTAGTCTCTACAGAGATGCTTTCCTTGTATATTAAAGGAATCTGTCTTAATGCCTTAAATTAATTGTCTTTGAAATATTTGTTGATGGTTAATCTGAGGGTTTTATTTCAAAGAATGCTTTACAAGCAGTAAACTGAATTTTAAACAGTTCTGAGAGCCATCATTTTTCATTCATCATTGTTAAACTGTATATTTGAAAAACAACAAATGTTCATTAATCAATATGTTTTCAAGGATGACTTGCAGTTTTCAACAATAAACAAAATAAAACACCGCCACCACCACAACAAAACACATGCATAGATTAAATGGCACAAAAACCTAGTAACGTTGGCCACACACTGCCTAGAAGGAATGCCCAAAGCTCGCAGAAATTTTATTCTGTAGGAGGACTACACTGACTTTATCATTACCTTCAATTCCTAGAGTTTGAACAACTTAGAGTGCTTTGTAATGAGTATTAAAGTCCAACGGTGTTCTGATCAAATTATTTGGTCAACCGTCTCACTTTGTATGAGGAAGGTGATTTGACAATGTTGAACCATCCCTACATTTCTGGAATGAATCTGACTTGGTTGTGGTGTATGCTTTTCTTGATGATTTGCTGCATTCTACTTGCTAGTATTTTTAAAGCATCTTTGCATCTATGTTCATTAGTGAAGTTGGTTTGTAGTTCTCTTTCTTGGTTGGGTCTTTCTATGGTTTTGGTATCAGTATAATACTTGCCTCCAGAAATGAGTTAGGGAGAATTGCTTCCTTTGCAATTTCACGGAAGGGTTTGAGAAATGTTGGTATTCAAACTTCTCTGAATTTCTTGTAAAATTTTTCTGTGAGTCCACCAGGGCTTGGGCTTTTCTTTGTTGGTAAGTTTTTAATCACATTTTCAATCTCATTAATTGATATTGGGTTGTTCAGGATTTTTGTATCTTCTTGACTCAGCCTTGGTAATCCGTACATATCTAGGAACCTGTCCATTTCTTCTGAGTTTTCTATCCTATGGGGATAAAGATTTTCAAAGTAGATATTAATGATGTTCTGAGTTTCTGTAGAATCTGTAGTAATTTTATCATTTTCATTCTTATTTCATGAATTTGAGTTCTTTTTTTGATAAGCTTGGCTAGGGGTTTATCAATTTTATTTATTCTTTCAAGAAACCAACTCTTTGATTCATTTATATTTTTTAGGGTTTTGTTCTTTTCAACTGCATTAATTTCTGCCCTGATATTTATAATCTCCTCTCCTCTTTGGGCTTTGGCCTTGACTGTTTTTTCTTTTTCTAAAAGTTTGAGGTGCAGTATTAGGCTATGTATTTGTTCTCTCTCTGTTTTCTTTATGTGTGAGTTCACCACTATAAATTTTCCTCTGAGGACTGCTTTCATTGCATCCCACAGATTCTGGTAAGTTGTATCTACATTTTCATTTGTTTGTAGGCATTTTTTAATTTCTTTACTTTCTTCTGTGACCCATTGGTTGTTCAGGAGGTTGTTGTTTAATTTCCAAGTGTTGACTATCATTAATTTCCAATTTCTTTGCACTGTGGTCAGATAATGTACATGGGATAATTTCAATTCTTTTGCATTTAGTTAGGTATGCTCTATGGACTAGAATGTGGTGTATTTTAGAGAAAGTACCATGTGCAGCTAAGAAAAATGTGTATTCTGATGTTGTGGAGTGGAACACTCTGCATACATCTATTAAGTCCATTTGCTCACAGCTTTGGTTAAGATATTATTTCCTTGCTGATTTTTTGTTCAGTAGACCTATCTCTTTCTGTCAAAGGGGTGTTGAGGTCCCTTATTACAATAGTGTTATTAATTATGTGGGTTTTCATGTGTGTTAAGATTTGTCTTGTGCAGTTTGATGATCCAGTTTTGTTTGGAAGCTGTTTTGTCTCAGGACCTGTAATGCTTTGCTCCAAGCTCTTCTCAATTAGATGATTTGTGTTGAGAATCTGCCATGATTCTGATAGTCTTTCCTTCATAGTTGATCTGTTTCTTTTCTCTATCAGCTTTTAACATTCTGTTCTTTTGCTAGAGATCTGAGACCTTGATTATTACATGTCTGAGTATAGTCTTATTATGGTTATGACTACTAGGAGTTCTACATGCCTCATTTACCTGTATCTCAGGTTCTGTTTCCATGCTTGGCAAATTTTCTGCTATTATTTCTGCAAATATTCTTTTTATGTCATTTGTGTCACCACCTGCTGTTTCATTGACTCCTATTAGTCTAACATTATATCTCTATGCCTTGTCTTGCAGCTGTTGAATTGATTTTTCCTGGATCCTTGTTGATTTTAAGAGATCCTTCCTTTCACGATCACTCACTGTCATGCTCTCTTCAGGATCTGAAATTCTATCTTGGCTTCATTCATGTGGTTTTGCAAGCTTTCAATGGAAGTTTTGATTTCCTGGAAATCTCTTTGAGTGTGTTTCGTGCCTTCTAATTTATCCCTTTATTGTTTCTGTAACGTTTCCTTGTGTTGCCTATGTTCATCTATTTTATTTTATTTTACTTTTTTTTTTGCGGTACTGGGGATCGAACTCAGGACCCTGCACTTGCTAGGCAAGCTCTTATTCCACTGAGCTATATCCCCAGCCCCTGTTCATCTATTTGTGTGTGTGTGTGTGTGTGTGTGTGTGTGGTACTGGGAATCAGACTCATGACCTTGCACTTTCCAGGCAGGTCCTTGCAGCACTGAGCTATATCCCCGACCCCATCTATTTTTTAAATCTGTTTTGTCTCTAGATGTGCAGAGCATTTGTTCCATTATTATTGTCATTTCAAGTTTTGTCTGAGAGGTTATGTCTGATCTGAACTCTTCTATGGCCTCATGGAGTTGTTTCTTTATTTCCATTGCAATAATTTTAGGAATTTCAGGTTTGTGTTTACTAAATTCTCTTGTGTTGATATCTCCTGGACTTGTTCTGAGTGGGATGGAGTTCTGAGATTGCCTTTTAGCCCTTTGCTTTGTCATGTTTGACGTCAGAGGCAAAACGCTCAGTCTCCCTCTTCTCTGGCAGTTCAGCAAAGGTCACTAGTGTCCCTAGTTTTCCTGAGGGTCAGCCCTGCTCTTCAATGTCCCCTCATATGCATTGCTTAGTATGGGGTCTTCCAGTAGATGGTGAAGTGTTCTTCTAGGTCTCAGATGTGAACTGTGATGTCAGTTGATGGCAGATGGTCTGATCGAGTGACCTCCACAATTCAGGGTGTATATATGACCCCAAATCCGGTTGCATTGGTGGTGCAACCCCAGACCAGTAGTCCTGTGACTGCAGGCAGTTCATGATACAGGAAAAACCCAGACACAAACTGCAGGGCCAACAATTTGTGGAACACCTGATTCTGTGTCCCCAGTCAGTTCAGGACATGCATAGGATCCAGAGGTGGTCCACACCAACAGTGATCACAGACTCCCTGCATCTGTGACCTCCAGGAGATCAGGGTGCAAGTGAAGCCTAGACCCAAACTGTGGTGCTAGCAGTTAATGGAGAGCATGCTCTGATAACTCACTCAGGGCTGGGCACACGCAGGAAAGGGGATTTTTAAAAATTCTTTATATGTTCTAGATAGGAGTCCTTCTGAGGGACAGTTGATTAAAATTTTGTTCCAATTCATGGGTTTACTTTTTACTCTGTTGGTGCTTTCTTTTGCTGTGCAGAAACTTTTCAATAAGATGACATTCCAGTTGATTCTTTGAAGTACTTCCCGTGAAGTTTGGTTTTTGTTCATGAACTCCCTGCCTACCCCTATGTGTTTGGGACTTTTACATACTTTCTCTTCCAGCGTGGAAATGCATTCGCTCTTCCTGGTCAAAGGTACATATGAGTCAATGCAATGGAACGGTTATGTGTAGCTTACCCAATGTAAGCCAATACACAGTTCCATGAAAGAAGTAGAATTTAACACTCACAGTGAGCAGATGTTTCAGGAAGTTCTGTGCATAAAGTTGTTTTCCTGGATGTAAACTGGTACAATACGATCTTACTGTAACATGTGTGGAAACCATGTGCAAACACACGTGAGTGATCACAGGTTCACATTTCCACAAAGAGCTCATTGTAGGAAATGTACAGCACTGAGCACAAAGCATGTGCATAACTCAAGGAAGTGGGCAAATGCATTCATTCTTCTTTGACAAATGTGCATATGAGTAACATGTATGTATAGTAACATACATGGGAAATGTAACATGTATGTACAGTAACATGTATATACATATTGTTATACACTGGTATATACATACATACATGTTATAAACTGGTATAAAATGATCATGCAGTTAAATATATGTACAGTAATATGTATGGATCATGTAATATGTATGTAAGTAATATATATGGAGCCCATGTTCAAACACATGTGAGTGATCCCAAGTTCACATATCCACAAAGAGCCCATTGTTGGAAATGTACAGCACTGAGCACAAAGCTTGTGTGGAACTCACAGCAGTGTGGAACCGCATTCATTCTTCCTTGTCAAATGCACATAAAAGTCCATGCAATGGAAGGGGTATGAGAAGCTTACCCAGTATAGTCCTATGCTCAGTTCCATGAAATAAGCAGAACTCCACACTTACAGTATGTGGATGTTTCAGGAAGTTCTGTGCATAAAGTTGATTTACTCACTGTGCACTAGTATAATATGATCTTACAGTAACATATATTGAGCAGGTGTGGAAACACATGATTGAGCACAATTTCAAGTTTCCACACAGAGGTCATTGTACAAAAAGTACAGTACTGAGCACAAATCTTGTTTGGAGCTCAAGGCAGTGCGGAAATTCATCTATTCTTCCTGCACAAATGTGTATAGGAGCCCATGCAATGCAACTGGTATGTGTACTTCACCCCATGTAGGACTAGGCCCAGTTCCATGAAAAAAGCAGAAGCCCACACTTACAGTGTGTGGATGTTTGAGGAAGTTCTGTGCCTAAAGTTGATTTCTTAATCATACACTGGTATAACATGATCATACAGGAGTATGTATGTACAGTAACATGCATGTGGCATGTAACACATATGAATAGCAACATATATTTACATAACGTTATGTGCTCATATGTACGTACCTACATGTTATACACTGGTATAGCATGATCATGCAGTTACATGTATGCACAGCAACTTGTATCGGCATGTATCATGTATGAACAGTAACATTTACAGAGAATGTGACATGTATGTACTGTAACAGGTATGGAGCCCATTTGCTAAAACATGGGATTGATCCCAAGGTCACATTTCCACAAAGAGCTCACTGTATGAAACATGTAGCACTGAGCAAATAGCTTGTGCTGAGCTGAAGGCAGCATGGAAATACATTCACTCTTCCTGGTCAAATGCGCATATGAGTCCATGCAATCGAATGGGTATGTGTCACTAACCCAGTGTAGGGTTATGTCCAGTTCCATTACATAAGCAGAATCTCACCATTACAGGATGTGGATGTTTCAGGAAGTTCTGTGCATAAAGTTGATTTCCGGATTGCACACTGATATAAACTGATCACCCCATCACTAGTATGTAAATTAACATGCACGTAGCATGTCACATGTATGTACAGTAACATGTATGTACATACATATCATAAACATGTTTGTATCTATGTACTTGCTATACACTGGTATAGCATGATCATGCAGTTACATGTACAGGAATATATATCGAGCATGTAACGTATCTATAGTAACTTGTATACATACATGTTAGACATGGGTATGTACATATATGCATGTTAGCAATGGTGTAATGCAATCATGCTATTGCATGGATTTACTATAACATGTATGGAGAATGGAACATGTATGCAGAGTAACATGCATGTACAATACAATATATGCACATACATGTTAAACAGGGATACATGCATTTCTGCTTATTTTACCTCAGTCTAATGAGATCACGCTGTTACACGTATGTACAGTAATATGCATGGAGAATGAAACATGTATGTAAATACATGTTATGCAGGGGTATGTACACAAATGCATGGTATACACTGGCCTAACATGATCATTCCATTACATATATGTACAGTAACATGTTTAGAGCATGTAACGTGCATTACAGTAACATGTATGCATATATATGTTATGCATAGGCATGTACAAAGATACATGTTACACATGCTTTTATATACATGCTTTGCACTGATATAGCATGATCATACAGTCACATGTATGTACAGTAACATATCTTGAGCAAGTGACATGTAAATACAGTAACATGTATGTGCATACATGTTACACATGGCTGTGTACATACGTACATGTTATACAATGGTGTAATGTGATCATGCTATTGCATGAGTGTACTGTAACATGTATGGAGAATGAAACATATGTAGAGTAACAAGTATGTACAGCAACTTATATGCACATGTGCATTGAATATGGATATGTGCATACTTGCATGTTGTACACTGGTCTAACATGATCATGCTGTTATGTGTTTGTAACGTAACATGCATGGAGAATGAAACATGTTTTACAGTAACATGTATGTACATAAATGTTACACATGAGTATGTGGACATAGGCAAGGTATACACATATCTAATGCAATCATTCCATTACATATACATACAGTTATGTTTAGAGCTTGTAACATGCATGTATAGTAATATTTATGTACATTCATGGTATGCACAAGTGTGTACAAAGATACATATTATACACAAGTTTGTATCTATATCCATGTTTTATACTGCTTTGGCACCATCATGCAGTTACACATACATATAGGAACATGTATTGTGCACACATGTGTGTACAGTAACATGTACAGAGACTATGTGGAAACACAAGCCAATGATCCCCAGTTCGCATTTCCACAAAGAGCTCAGTTTAGGAAACCTACAGCGCTGAGCACAAACCTTGTGTGGAGCTCAAGGAGCATGGAATTGCATTCATTGTCCAGGTCAAACATGCCTAAGAATGCTTGTAATGCAAAGGATATGGGTACTTCTTAAGTATGGGCCTATGCCAGGTTCCATGAAATAAGCATAACTCCACTCTGAGAGTGTGTGGATGTTACAGGATTTTCTATGCATAAACTGGGTTTCCTGCTTTTACACTGCTATACCACGATCAACCAGAAACATGTATATAAAGTAAAACCATGGAGCATGTTTCACGTGTGTACAGTAACATGTACGTACAGTAACATGTATGTTACATACATGTTATGCACGGTTATGTAAAACATGCATGATACAAACATATCTAATGTGCTCGTTCCATTACATGTATGTACACTAGCATATATGGAGCATATAACATGTGTGTACAAATAAACCATATGTACATACATTTTACACAATGGTGTGTACATGCATGCATGTTATACACATTTGCACATACGTAAATTTTCTACACTGGTATAACACGATCATGTAGTTGCAAGTATGCAGCATGTAACATGCTCAAACAATGCTACTCTACTGTTCCATGAAGTGTTGCAACACATTCACTCTTTGCAGCCAATATGTACATGAGTGAATGCAATGGAATATTATGCAGCCACAGTGCTAGCAAGCATTTACAATTTATACAATGTTGGGCAATGCACTGTTTGATTACATAACTAGAAGGCAACACTTAGCAGTGTGGGAATGTTTCAGCAATTTACGTGCAGAAGTTACTTTCATTGTACATGGGTTTCACAAGATCTCCTAGAAACATGCGAAGAGACTATATACAAGTTATGTACAGAAGTGGCTTTCATTGTACACATGTTTCACAAGATCTCTTAGTAACAGGTGAAGTGCCTGTATGCAAGTCCTTATCAGCCATACTGCTCTGTGTTGTCCTAAGAAGATCTCACTGTGAGAAGCCTATATCCCTTTCCAAAATGCTTTCCTGTTTTTCCCGAAGGGTTGTAACACATGCAATCTTTGCAGCCAGTATGTGTATAAGTGAATGCAGTGGAATGGTAGTCAGAAACAGTGCTAGAAATCATTTACAATTTACCCATTATTGGGCTGTGCAGAGTTTCATGACATAAGTAGAAGGCAACACTTGGCAGCGTGGCTGTGTTTCAGCAAGATATGTGCTATAGTTACATTCATTGTACACAGTTTTCACAAGAACTCTTAGTACCATGTGAAGCGACTGTATACAAGTCCATATCAGGCAAACTTCTCTGTGTTTTCCTAAGAAGATCTCATTGTAAGAAACCTATATTCCTTTCCACAATGCTTGTGTACTGTTCCTGGATGGGTTGCAACACATTCACTCTTTGCGACCACTATTTATAAGTGAATGCAGTGGAATGTTATTGAGTGTCTTGGTTACTTTTCTCTCATTGCAGTGACAAAATATCCAACACCCAAAATGAAGGAAGGAAAGGTTTATTTCTTTTTTTTTTTTATTTTAAAAGTAAAAGAAGAAAAACACTAACAAACATACACACAGTAGCACAAGAACAGTACAAAAACCGAACTACAGATAAGGTGGCAGGGGATCAACAGTAGTTGCTGTATCACACATTGGTAGCTTCAAAGTGTGTGCTCAGGACAATACAAATAGACATACAAGATTGATCAAACAACTAATCACCGATTGTTTCCCACATCAATATGACATGAAAGAACAGTGCAACCATGTCAGCCATCTCGCACATACATACATACCTACTCAGCTATCCTCCTCTTCCTCCTCTCCTTCCCTTCATCCCGATTGCTCTCTACCCTTGAGCAGTCTCCCTTCATACCTCCCAATCTATATTCTCACCTCCAGGTTACTACACTAATGATACTATACGTTGTTTGCACATGCATATGTGGTTTACCTCACTTATGAGTGTGGTCTCTAATTGTGACCATTTCCCCATAAAAGCCCCTATATTGTCTTTCTTTACAGCTGAATAATATTCCATTGTGTAAAAATGCCACAGTTTTTTAATCCAGTCCTCTGTGGATGGACATTTGGGTCGTTTCCATGATTTAGCTATTACAAATTGTGCTGCTATAAACATGGGTGCACATATATCACAGTGATATACTGTTTTCAGATCTTCTGGGAAAATACCTAGAAGGGGGATAGCTGGGTTGAGTGGGACCTCTAGACCTAGTTTGCTGAGGAATCTCCAATCCAATCTCCAAAGTGG
This sequence comes from Dinomys branickii, assembly GCA_004027595.1. Lineage (NCBI taxonomy): Eukaryota > Metazoa > Chordata > Mammalia > Rodentia > Dinomyidae > Dinomys > Dinomys branickii. The sequence goes on along the minus strand of PVLD010010451.1, from coordinate 24,385 downwards.
TTTCACCATTCTGCATTCCCACCAGCACTGCAGCAGAGTTCCTATTTCTCTACAGCCTCGCCAGCATTTGTTATTGGATGATTTCTTGATGCTGGCCAATCTTACTGTGGTGAGATGAAATCTCAATGTTGTTTTCATTTTCATTTCTCAAATGACTAAAGATGTAGAACATTTTCTCACATATTTATTTGCCATTTGCATTTCTTTATCTGAGAAGTGTGTATTCATCTCAGATGCCCATTTCTGGATTGGTTCTTTGAATTTGGACAGGTTCATGGTTTTTAATTCTTTGTATGTTCTAGACAGAAGGCCTTTGTCTGAGGGACAGCCAGTTAGGATTTTTTCCCAATCTGTAGGTTTTCTTTTTACTCTGCTAGTGATTTCTTTAAATGTGCAAAAACTTTTCCGTAAGATGAAGTTCCAGTTATTGATTCTTTGAAGTGTTTCCCTTGCAGTTTGATTTTTGTTCATGAACTCTCTGCCTACTCCTATGTCTTCAAGATTTTTACCTACCTTTTCTTCCAATAGATTCAGTGTTTCTATTTTAATATTGAGATCTGTGATCCATTTTGACTTCAGTTTGGTGCATGGTGATAGACTTGGGTCTATTTTCAGTCTTCGGCAAGTTGCAAGCCGATTTTTCCAGCACCATTTATTAAACAGGCTATCTTTCTTCCAGTGAGCTTGTTTGGCCCCTTTGTCAAATATTAGGTGGCTGAGTGTTTTTGTGGTTGTGGCTGTATCTTCCAGTCTGTTCCATTGATCCTCAGGTCTGTTTTTGAGCCAGTACCAGGTTGATATTATTACAGTAGCTTTGTAGTATAATTTCAGGTCAGGGATTGTGATTCCACCTGACTTGGCCTTGTGGCCCAGTATTGCTTTTGCTATTCTGGGTCTCTTCTGGTTCCAGATGAACTTAAGGCATGTTTTCTCTAGATCTGTGAGGTACGTTGATGGTAGTTTAATGGGAATTGCATTGAATCTGTACAACAATTTTGGTAATATGGCCATTTTCACAATGTTGGTTTTTCCTAACCATGAGCAGGGAAAATTTTCTATTTATCGAAATCCTCTTCAATCTCTTTTTTCAGAGTACTGTAGTTTTCATTGAATAGATCTTTTACCTCTTTTGTTGGATTGATTCCCAAATATTTCAATTTCTTGGATGCTATTGTAAAAAGTATGGTTTCCTTAATTTCTCTCTCAGTCTGTTTGTTGTTTGTGTATAGGAATGCTATTGATTTTTGGGTGTTGACTTTGTATCCAGCTACTCTGCTGAATTTGTCAATTAATTGAAGGAGTCTTCTTGTGGAGTTTTTGGGGTCTTCCATGTAAAGTATCATGTCATCTGCCAATAGCGATAGTTTTACTTCTTCCTTTCCTATTGATATTCCTTTTATTTCTCTCTCTTGTCTAATTGCTCTGGCTAATGCTTCTAGAACTATGTTGAATAGTAGTGGTTACAGTGGACATCCTTGTCTTGCTCCTGTCTTTAACATGAAAGCTTTCAGTTTTTGTCCATTTAGTATGATGTTGGCTGTTGGTTTGTCATAGATGGCTATGATTAAATTGAGGTAGAGGCCATCTATTCCTATTTTTTCTGGGGTTTTTAACATGAATGCATGTTGTACTTCATCCAAAGCTTTTTCTGCATCTATTGAGATAATCATGTGGTTTTTGTCTTTGGCTCTATTGATATTGTGTATTGCATTAATTGACTTGTGAATATTGAATCATCCCTGCATTCCTGGAATAAATCCAACCTGGTCATGGTGTGTAATTTTCCTTGTGATTCGCTGCATTCTATTTGCTAGTATTTTATTGAGTATCTTTGCATCTAGGTTCATTAGGGAGATTGGCCTATAGTTCTCTTTCTTGGTTGGGTTCTTCTGTGGTTTTGGTATTAGTATGATACTTGTCTCCAGAAATGAGTTACGGAGAATTGTTTCCTTTTCAATTTCATTGAAGAGTTTGAGGAGTGTTGGCATTAAATCTTCCCTGAATGTTTTATAAAATTCTGTTGCGAATCCATCTGGGCCTGGGCTTTTCTTTGTTGGTCAGTTTTAATGACATTTTGAATCTCATTAATTGATATTGAGTTGTTCAGGGTTTTTATATCTTCCTGATTCAACTTTGGTAATTCATACATTTCTAGAAATTTGTCAATTTCTTCTGGGTTTTCTATCCTATTGGAGTATAGATTCTCAAAGTAAGTATTAAAGACCTTTTGAATTTCTGTAGGATCTGTAGTGATTTCATGCTTGTCATTCCTTACTGCATGAATTTGAGTTGTTTGCTTACTTTTTTTGATAAGATTGGCTAGAGGTTTATCAATTTATTTACTCTTTCAAAAAACCAACTGTTTGATTCACTTATTTTTTGTAGAGTTTTCTTTGTCTCAACTGCATTAATTTCTGCCCTAAGCTTTGTAATCTCCTCCCTTCTTTGGGCTTTGGGCTTGACTTGTTCTTCTTTTTCTAAAAGTTTGAGGTTCAACATTAGGCTATTTATTTTTTCTCTTTCTGTTTTCTTTATGTGTGAGTTCATTGCTGTAAATTTCCCTCTGAGGACTGATTCACTGCATCCCACAGATTCCTATAAGTTGTATTTGTATTTTCATTTGTTTGTAGGTATTTTCCAATCTCTTCTCTAATTTCCTCTTGACCCATTGGTTATTCAGGAGGTTGTTGTCTACTTTCCAAGTATTTAAAAAGCTTTTGGAATTCCCTTTGTCATTAATTTCCAATTTCATTGCACTGTGGTCAGATAATATGCATGGGATAATTTCAATCCTTTTGCATTTAAATAGGTATGCTCTGTGGGCTAGAATGTGATCTATTTTAGAGAAAGTCCCATGTGCAGCTGAGAAAAATGTGTATTCTGGTGTTGTGGGGTGGAACACTCTGTAAACATCTACTAAGTCCATTTGTTTACACATTTGGTTCATGTTTGTTATATCTTTGCTGAGTTTTAGTCCAGTTGACCTGTCTCTTTGCGTCAAAGGGGTGTTTAGGTCCCCTATTACAATAGTGTTATTGTTTATTTGGTTTTTTATGTCCGTTAAGATTTGCCTTACATAGATTGGTGGTCCAGTATTTGGTGCATATATGTTTAGGATTGTTATCTCTTCCTCTTGCAGTTTTCCCCTTACTAGTATATAGTGGCCTTCTTTGTCTCTTTTGATTGTTATCAGTTTGAAGTTTACATTGTCTGAAAACATAACAGCTACCCCTGCTTTTTTCTGGGAGCCTGTTACATGGAGGATTGTTTTCCAACCTTTGACTTTCAGTCTATGAATTTCCTTTTGAGTAAAGTGTGTTTGCTGTATACAGCATATTGTGGGATTCTGTCTCTTATTCCACTCTGCCAGTCTGTTTCTTTTGACTGGTGAATTGAGGCCATTTACATTGATTGTTATAACTGTTATACATTGGCTTATTCTTGTCATGCTGTTTACTTGATGTTGCTTTCCTACTTTTGCTGTTTAATTTCTTGTTCTGCTTAAGGGTTCCTTTCTATTGTTGTTCTTGGGAGTGTGGCCACTTTCTTCTATATCTATAATATCTTTCAGTACTTTTTGTAGTGTTGGTTTGGCACTCATGAAGTTCTTCAGTTGGTCTTTGTCATGGAAATATTTTATTTCTCTATTGAATTTGAAGGATAGTTTTGCAGGATACATCAGTATGGGTTGGGAGCTGTTTTGTCTGAGAATCTTTAATATCTCGTTCCAAGCTCTTCTTGATTTCATGGTTTCTGTTGAGAAGTCTGCTGTGATTCGGATGGGCTTTCCTTTATAGGTGACCTGTTTCTTTTCTCTAGCAGCTTTTAATATTGTGTTCTTTTGCTGCATATCTGGGGTCTTGACTATTATATGTCTGGGTGTGGTTTTATTTGGGTTGTGGCTCATTGGAGTTCTATATGCTTCATTTAGCTGCATGTGAGTTTACCATTCTTGGGAAATTTTATGCTATTATTTCTCCAAATATTCTTTTTATGTCATTTGTGTTGTCTCCTGCTGTTTCACTGATTCCTATTACTCGCACATTATTTCTCTTTGCTTCATCTTGCAGCTGTTGGATTGTTTTCTCCTGTTTCCTCGTTGACTTTAAGAGATCCTTCCTTTCATGGTCATTAGCTGTCAGGCTATCTTCAAGATCTGAAATTCTATCTTCAGATTCATTCAAGAGGTTTCTCAAGCTTCAATGGCAGTTTTCATTTCCTGGAAATCTTTTTGAGACTGTTTCATGTGTTCTGATTCATTCCTGAATTGCTCATTTAGCATTTCCATTTGTTGCCTTTGATCTTCTAGTCTCTTATCTGTTTCTTCTCTGTATGTGTGAAGCATTTCTTCCATTATTATTTTCATTTAATTTTTTGCCTGAGAGATTATTTAAGATTTAATCTCTTCTATGGCTTGATGGAGTTGTTTCTTTATTTCAGATGTGATCATTTCAGAAATTTCAGGTATGTGGTTTCCTAATTCTCCTATGTCATTGTGTCCTGTACTTGTTCTGGGTGGAGTTGTGTTCTTAAGACTACATTTTGCCCCTTTGTTTTGTCATTTTGAATGTCAGATGACTGATGCTGAGCTACTGACTACCCAGGCAGCTCACTAAGGACTCTAGGGCCCCTAGTTTACCTGGGTGTTAAACGCCACACTGCCCAGGTGTTTGCATGAGTCTGCCTTCATCTCTGGTTCAGAGGAGAAGTGTGTCACTGCTCAAGTGTCCTCGCAGGTCAGCCTCCATCACTGGAGCAAGTTCTGAGTCACCAAGCTGGCACGGACCATGAAACGCAGCACTGCTTAGATACATAGGTGGGCCTTTGTCACTGGAGTGAGGTCTGAATTGCACAGCCGGGATGGGGTGGAAATGCCCCACTGATTGAATTAGGAAAGGTTTATTTTGCTTACATTTTGTGGAGATTTCAGTCCATATTTGGCTGGCTCAGAGGCAGAGTGGCACATGGCAGAGTGCAAACTGTTCATGGCAGTAGAGCACAGCAAAGCAACCAGGAAAAGGGAGGAATGGCTCCAAGCAGCCTCTTTCCTTCTCTTACATTGTAAACAGGCTAACTCCACCCAGGGGCCATGTAGCTCTCACACAATTTCCATGCCTTCCTTTTCCACAGGCTCAGGATGTATACAAAGCAAACACCCCGGCTTCCTGCTGAATCACTCAGCAAAACCTCCAGACTCTCCGGGTTGACACAATATATAACAAACCACCCCTTGTCAACTTGGCAACCAGACACATTTCTTTAAACTAGTTTCCAGATAAAAAGACATTATATTATGTTAAAACCATAACATTTTGACCCCTAAAACCTCATGCACATCCCTTTATGAAAAAGGCATTTAGTCTGTCTACAACAGTTGCCAAAGCCCTAACAGTTCTAGCATTGCTGAAAAGTCCAAGTCCCGTCTCCTCTAGAATGTAAGGCAAACTCTTTAGTTACAAGCCCCCAGTACAAATGAAAAGTTAAACACTTCCAACATTCAATGGCACAAAATAAACACTACCATTCCAGTGTACAAACAGGGATACAGAGCACTGGGACCAAAGCAAGTCCGAAATTCAGCAGGGCTAACGTTATGTCCTGTAATTCTACATCCAGCATCTGAAGCAACTTGTGGCTTGTTGTGAGCTCTAAAACCTTGCATGAGTGCACCCCTATGGCACTTCAGGTGTTTTCAGCCTCCACAGCTTCTCTCTTAGTTCTGCTTTGCTCTCCACTTGCAGTTTTCCTCGGATGATCCATGGTCCTGTCTTTTCTAAACTTCTGAAGTCTCCAGGGCACCTTTTGTTTCACACTCACAGCTTCACACACTGCCCTCTCAGGGGCACACTGCCTGGCCTCCCAGGCCTGCTGAAATTTGGGTGGAAGTCTCTTTAACCTGAGAATTATTGCATTCTCCATGCACCTAAAGTCAGGGCCACATGGATGATGCCAAGGTCTGCTGGCACCTGAAGCAGTATCCAAACATTCCTCTCTCTTGGCCATAGGGGTTGAGTGCCTGGATCACTGGGCACACTGAATCCAATGCTGAGGAACAAATTCTCTATGCTGCCTCCATTCTGGAACCTAGTGCAGCCACCGCTGCCTTCTGAAACATGGCACTCTTTGGTTTCCTTCTCAAGGCAACGTCTTTCACCTTTGCAGTTTTAAGACTGCAAAGATTGAAGAATTGCTTCTTGTGATGCCCTCAGGCCATCTTTTCCATTCTCTTATTCCTTCTCAGCAATAGAGATCTCTTCAGCCTTATCTTTGCAATCCACAGCTTTACTGGAGCTTCCTTTCTGGCCAAACACAACATTTTAAATCATCCTACTGGGCTCTTTGTTTCTGATTGTCAACGTTAATCTGGCTGAAAGCCCCCAACAATAGCCATGCCATTGCCCCAATATTCGAATGTCTTGAAATTTATTTTGCCAGATTAATCAGTTTGCCGTGACCCTTAATCCCAGTCTTAGGCAAAGTCTCTGGACAAGAGCAAAATGCAGACAAACTTTCTGCCAAGGCATAACATACATCATCTGGAGTCCAACAACCAATGAAGTCCTTCTTCCCAACAGAAACCTCCTGAACCTGGTCTTTACCGGCAGGATTTCCATCAGCCTTCTGGTCTTCTGAGCCCTGATCAGACATCTCCAAACTTTTCCAAACTCTTCCCACAAGCAATTTCCAAAGGCTTTTGAACCAAATGGTCAAGTAGTGTCACAGCAATGACCCCACTCCACTAGTACCAAATTCTGTCTTGGTTACTTTTCTCTCATTGCTGAGACAAAATACTCAACACCCAAAATGAAGGAAGGAAAGGTTTATTTAGCTTACAGTTTGTGGAGGTTTCAGTCCATATTTGGCTGGTTCTGAGTGGCACACAGCAAAGGGCAAGTGTTCATGGCAACAGAGCACAGCAAAAACAACCAACAAAAGGGAGGAATGGCTATAAGCAGCCTCTTTCCTTCCCTTACATTGTGAATAGGCTACCCTCACCCGGGGAGTGTGTAGCTCTCACACAATCTCCATGCCCTCCTCTTCCACAGGCTCAGGATGTGTACAAAATAAGCACTCTGGCTTCCTGCTGAGTCACTCAGCCAAACCTCTGGACTACCCAAGTTGACACAATGTATCAACCATAACAGGTGCATACATGTAACTGGGCATATAATTTCCATGTTCTGTATACGTAACTGTACATATGTGTTACATGTCAACTCTGGTTAGTGTAAATATATGTAACTGCATGATCAAGTTATTTTCTTCTACAACTTGCATGTATATACATAACTGTGTATAACAATCATACATGATACATGTCCATACATACATACATGATACATGTCCATACATATTACTGCAAATTCATGTAATTGCACAATTGGGGTACAACAATGTAGAAGCAGGAAATTGAACTTATGTACAGGAATTCCTGACACATGCACATACTGCAAGTGTGGTGTTGTGCTTATTTCAGGGAACTGAGCATTAGCCTAAACTGGGTATGCTACACATACACATTTCATTGCATGGACTCATATGTCCATTTGATAATGAAGTGTGAATAAATTTTCATTCTGTCTTGAGCTCTGTATAAGCTTTGTGCTCAGGGCTGTACATTTCACACGTGGAGTTCTTTGTGGAAAGGATCACTCGTATGTGTTTGCCCATGGACTGCATATAGGTTACTCTGCATATATGTTACATGCTCTGTATATGTGACTGCACATACATGTTACTTGTCCATTCATGTTACAATACTTATGTGTGCCTGGATGATCATGTTATTTCAGCGTACAACGTGGATCAATGTACATACCTGCATATAATATTTATGTACTTACATATTCCTGTACATACATGATAAATGTCCATACATGTTACTGCAAATACATGTAATTGTGTGATTGGGATATACAAGTGTACAACCAGGAAATCAAACTTATATACAATAATTCCTGAAACATCCACATACTGGAAGTGTGATGTTCTGCTTATTTTATGGTACTGGGCATAGGCCTACACTGGGTAAACTACAGATATGCTTTACTTTGCATGGACTCACAGGCTCATTTGACAATGAATTGTGAATGCATGTTCATTCCTCCTTGAGCTCTGTAGCTTTGTGCTCTGTGCAGTACATTTCACATGGGGAGTACTTTGTGGAAATGTGAACCTGGGATCATTTGTGTGTGTTTGCACATGGGCCGCATACATGTTACTGTGCATGTATGTTACATGCTCTGTATATGTAACTGCCCATATGTGTTACATGTATATACATGTTACTGTACATGTGTATAACTGCACAATCATGTAATTTCGGTGTATAACATGCATGTATGTACATGTGCATATAGCATGTATGGACATACATTTTCTGTACAACATGATACATGTCCAAACATGTTACTGCAAATACATGTAATTGTATGATTGGGTTATTCTAGTGTACAACAAGGAAATCATACTTATGTACAGAACTTCCTGAAACATCCACATACTCATTGTCATACTCACGGAACTGGGCATAAGCCTACACTGGGTAAGCTACAGATATGCTTTTCTTTGCATGGACTCTGTTATGGTTGATACATTGTGTTAACTTGGGGAGTCTAGAGGTTTGGCTGAGTGACTCAGCAGGAAGCTAATGTGCTTACTTTGTACACACCCTGACCCTGTGCAAGAAGAGGGCATGGAGATTATGTAACAGTTACAAGCCCCCTGGGTGGGGGTAGCCTGTTTACAACATAGGGGAAGGAAAGAGGCTCCTTGCTCGCCATTCCTCCATTTTGCTCTTATGATATTGGCTGTGCTCTGCTGCCATGAACGTTTGCCCTTTGCCATGTGCACTCTGCCTCGGAGCCAGCCAAGTATGGACTGAAACCTCCACAAACTGTAAGCTAAATAAACCTTTCCTTCATTCTGAGCACTGGGTATTTTGTCTCAGCAATGAGAGAAAAGTAATCAAGATGGACTCATAGGGGCATTTGACAATGAATTGTGAATGCTTGTTCATGCCTCCTTGACCTCTGTAGAAGATTTGTGCTCTGTGCAATATTTTTCACACAAGGAGCTCTTTTTGGAAATGTGAACCTGGGATCACACACATGTGTTTGCACATGGGCTTCATAGATGTTACTGTGCATATATGTTACATGCTCCATATATGTAACTGTATATATGCATTACACATACATATGTGTTACTGTACATACATATAACTGCATGATCATGTTATTTTGGTGTATAACATGCACGTTTGTACATACCTACGTATAACATGTTTGTATATACATGTTCCTATACACATATGATACATGTCCAAACATGTTACTGCAAATACATGTAATTGTAGGATTGGGTTATACCAGTATACAATGAGGAAATCCAATTTATAGACAGAATTTCCTGAAACATCCACATACTCTTGGTGTGATGTTCTGCTTTTTTCATGGAACTGTGCATAGGCCTACACAGGGTAAGCTACAGATACGCATTTCTTTGCATGGACTCATAGGTGCCTTTGCCAATGAAATGTGAATGCAATTTCATGCCTCCTTGAGCTCCATAGGAGCTTTGTGCTCTGTGTGGTATATTTCACACAGGGAGCTCTTTGTAGAAATGTGAACCTGGGATCACTGACATGTGTTTGCACATAGGCTGCAAATAAGTTACTGCACATATATGTTATATGCTCTGAATATGTAACTGTACATATGTGTTACCTGTTCATACATATTACTGTATATACATTTAACTACAGGACCATGTTATTTCAGTGTACAACATGCATGTTTGTACATAGCTGCCTATAGCATGTTTGTACATACAAGTTCCTTTACATACATGATACATGTCCATACATGTTATGGCAAATGTATGTAACTGTACTATCAGGTTATACCAGTGTACAACCAGAAAAAGGAATTTATGCACAGAACTTTCTGAAACATCCACATACTGTAGATGTGTAGTTCTGCTTATTTGATGGAAATGCACATAGGCCAACACTGGGTAAGCTACATATATCATGTTCTTGCAAGGACTCGTGTTCACATTTGACAATAAAGTGTGAATGCATTTTCATGTGGCTTTGGGCTGCATAGAAGCTTTGAACTCAGTGTTGGACACATCCTACAGGGAGCTCTTTGTGGAAATGGGAAACTGGGATCGCTCGCATGTGTTTGCACTTGGGGCAAATTCATGTTAGTGTACATAAGTATTTCATGCTCCATATATGTAAGTGTACATACATGTTACATGTCCATACATTAGTGTACATATATGTAACTGCATGATCATATATGTACATGCCTGCCTATAACATGTATCTACATAAATGTTACTGTTCGTGCATAACACATGTCCATACACATTACTACAAATACATGTAATTGTACAATTGGGTTATAACAGTGTACAACCAGGAAATAGAATTTATGTACAGAACTTCCTGAGACATCCAAATACTGTAAGTGTGGAGTTCTGCTTATTTGATAGAAATGCGCACAGGCCTGCACCAGGTAAGCTACACCTATGCTTTTCTTGCAAGGACTCATATGTGCATGTGACAATGAAGTGTGAATGTGTTTTTATGTGTCATTGAGCTCCATAAAAGCTTTATGCTGAGTGCTATACATTTCCTACAGGCAGTTCTTTGTAGAAATGTGAACCTAGGATTGCTCAAATGTGTTTGCACAAGGGCCACATACCTGTTACTGTACATATATGTTACATGCTCCATATATATATACACACAAACACACACACACATGCATGTTATATGTCCATTAATGTTACTGTACATACGTGTAACTGGATGATCATGTTATTTTGGTGTATAACATGTATGTTTGTACATACCTTCATATAACTTGTGTGTACATACATGTTCTTGTACATGCATGATACATGTCCATACATGTTACTAAAAGTACATGTAATTGTATGATGGAGTTATACCAGTATACAACTAGGATCCAACTTATGTAAAAAACTTCCTGAAACATTCACATAGAGTAAGTGTTGTTTTCTGCCTATTTCATGGAACTAGACATAGCTCTACTCTGGGTAAGCTACACATACACTTCTCTTTGCAAGGACTCATATGCACATTTCACAAGGCAGTGTGAATGCATTTTTATGCGGCTTTCAGCTGCTTAGAAGCTTTAAGCTCAGTGCCATACATTTCCTACAGGGAGCTCTTTGTGCAAATGTGAACCTGGGATCACTTGCATGTTTTTGCACATGGGTAACATACATGTTAGTGTATTATATGGTACATGCACCAAATGTGTAAGTGTACATACATGTTACATGTCCATGCATGTTACTGTACACATGTGCAACTGCATGATCATGTTATAGCAAGTGTATAGTATGTTATAGCATGTTATAGCATGCATGTGTGTACATACCTGCCTATAACATGTATGTTCATGCATAACCCATGTCCATACATGTTACTACTAATTCATGAAATTGTACTATCAGGTTATACCATTTTAAAACCAGGATATCGAATTTATGTACAGAACTTCATGAAATACCCACATACTATAAGTGTGGAGTTCTTATTAGACGGAAATGTGCATAGGCCTACACTGGGTAAGCTACACATAAGCTTTTCTTGCAAGCAATCATATACACATTTAACAATGAAGTGTGAATGCATTTTTATTAGTCTTAGAGCTCCATAGAAGATTTGTGCTCAGTGCTACACATTTCCTACAGGCCAATCTTTATGGAAACGTGAACCTGGGACCACGCACATGTGTTTGCACATGGGCAACATGCATGTTAATGTACATATATATTTCATGGTCCATATATGTAACTGTATATATATTTCATAAGCTATACATGTTACTGTACATACTTTTAACTGCACTATCATGTTATTTTGGTGTATAGCATGCATGTTTGTGCATATCTGAATAGAACATGCATGTACAATCATGTCCCTCTATGTGCATCATACTTGTCCATATAAGTTACTGAAAAAACATGCAAGTGAACGATGGAGATATACCCTTGTACAATGAGGAAATCCAATTTATGTACAGAACTTCCTGAAACATACACATACTGTAAGTGTCCCTTTCTGCCTATATCATCGAAGTGGGCATAGACCTGCTCTGGGTAAGCTACCTATATGCTTTTCTTTGCAAGGATCATAAACACATTTGACAATGCTCTATGAAGGCATTTTTATGCAGCTTTGAGATGCATAGAAACTTGGAGCTCAGTGGTGTACATTTCCAGCATTGAGCTATTTGTGGAAATGTGAACCTGTGATCACTGGCATGTGTTTGCACATGGGCTGCATACATGTTAGTGTACATAAATGTTACATGCTCCATATGTAAGTATACATACGTGGTACATGTCCACATATGTTAATGTACATATGGGTAATGGCACGATCATGTTATTTTGGTGTGTACTATGCCTGTATGTCCATACTAGCCAATAATATGAATGTACATATGTGTAACTGTACATGCAAAACACATATCCATACAGGTTACTGCAAATACATGTAATTGTTCTATGGGGTTATTCCAGTGCATAACCAGAAAATCGAATTTATGCACAGAAAAATCATGAAACATCCACATTCAGTAAGTATGGAGTTCTGCTTAATTCATCGAACTGGTATAGGCCCTCCATGGGTAAGCTACGCATATGCATTTCTTTGCAAGGGCTTATATACACATTTAACAATGCAGTGTGAATCCATTTTTTTTGCAGCTTGGAGCTCCATAGAAGCTTTGTGCTCAGTGCTTGACCTGTCCTACAGGGAGCTCTTTGTGGAAACATGAACCTGGGATTGCTCTCATGTGTTTCCACATGGGCTGCATACATGTTAGTGTACAGTGTTGGTATATGTAAGTGTACATATGTGTTATATGTCCACATATATTACTGTTCAATTGTGTAACTGAATGATCATGTTATTTCAGTGTATAACATGCATGTATATACATACCTGCCTATAGCATGTATGTGTGTGTGTGTGTGTGTGTGTGTGTGTGTGTGTGTGTTACTGTTTATGCATTACTCATGTCCAAACACGTTATTGGAAATACATGTGATTGTACAGTCGGGTTATTCCAGTGTACAACCAGGATATCAAATTTATATAAGGAACTTCCTGTAACACCCACATACTGTGAGTGTAGATTTCTGCTTATTTCATGAAAATGCGTATAGGCCTAAATGGGTAAGATACACTTAAATGCTTTGCTTGCAAGAATTCACATGAACATTTTACAATGAAGTGAATGTGTTTTTATGTGGCTTTGAGCTCCATAGAAGTTTGTGCTCAGTGCATTACATTTCCCACAGGCAGCTCTTTGTGGACATGTGAACCTGAGATCTCTCATATGTGGGTGTACATTGGCCACAGACATGTTAGTGTACCTATAGGTTATATGCTCTGTGTATGTGATGGTACAACTTGTTACATGTCCATGTAACTGCATGCTAAGTGTTGCCTTCTACATATGTCAGGAAATACGTGCAACTACATGATCATATTTTGGTGCATAACATGTATGTCTTTGCATACCTGTGTATAACATGGATGTACATCCATGTTCCTGTACATGCATGATACATGTCTGTACATGACACTGACCATAATGTAATTTTACTATCCCGTTGTGCCAGTATACAACCAGGAAATTGAATTTAGATACAGGACTTCTGGACACATCCACATACTGTAAGTGTGGAGATCTGCTTAATTTATCAAACTAGCATGGGTCTACTCAGGGTGAGATACACGTACTCTTTCTTTGCAAGGAGTCACATGCGCATCTGAGAATGTAGAGTGAATGCATTTTCCTATGGCTTGGAACTCCATAGAAGATTCTGAGCTCAGTGCTGGACATATCCTACAGGTAGCTCTTAGTGGAAATGTGAAACTGGAATAGCTCACATGTCTTTTCAAATGGGCAGAACATAAGTTATTGTACATATATGTTACATGCTCCTCATATGAATGTACACATGCATGTTACATGTCCATACATGGTACTGTACATTTAGGTAACTACACGGTCATGTTGTTTCATTGTATAACATGCACACATGTACATACCTGCCTAAAACATGTATGTGCATACATGTTACAGTACATGTATAACACATGTCCATACATGTTATTACAAATACATGTAATTGCATCAATATGTTATACCAGTGTACAAGCAGGAAATCAAATTTATATACAGAACTTTCTGAAACATCCACTTACTGTAAGTGTGGAGTTCTGCTTATTGGATAGAAATGCATATAGTCCTACATTTGGCAAGCTACATATATGCTTTGCTTGCAGGAACTCAGATGCACATTTGGCAATGAAGAGAATGTTGGTATGTGGCTTTGAGCTGCATAAAAGTTTTGTGCTCTGTGCTACACATTTCTTACAGGCAGGACTTTGTCAGAATGTGAACCTGGGACCTCTCACATTGGCCACAGACATGTTACTGTACCTATATGTTACATGTTCCATATATGTAAGTGTACATATGTGTTAAATGTTCGTACATGTTAGCATACATGCGTGTAACTGCATGATCATCATGTTTAGGTGCATATCTGCATATAACATGTGTGTACATACATGTTCCTGTCCAGGCAAGATACATGTCCATAGATGTTACTGAGAATACATGTCATTGTATAGCAGTGTAAAATTAGGAAATCCAATTCATGTACAGAACTTCCTGAAACATCCACATACTGAGTGTCGTTTTCTGCTTATTTCATCGACCTAGGCATAAACCTATTCTGAGTAAGCTATAGATATGCTTCTCTTTGCAAGGACTCATAGTCATATTGGACAAAGCAGTGTGAATGCATTTTTATGTGGGTTTGAGTGGCACAGCAGCTGGATGCTCAGTGCTGGACATATACTACATGGAGCTCTTTCTGGAAATGTGAAACTGCAATTGCTTACATTTGTTTGCACATGGGCTGCATACATGTTAGTGTACATAAATGTTACAAGCTCCATATGTAAGTGTACATACATGTTACATGTCCATACATGATAATGTACATACATGTAACAGCACGATAATGTTATTTTGGTATATAGCATGCGTGTATGTACATACCTGCCTATAATATAATATAATACACACATGCCTGTAATATAATACAAACATATTACTGTTCATGCATTACACATGTCCATACATGTTACTGCAAATACATGTGAATGTACAGTCAGGTTATACCAGTGTACCACCAGGATATCAAATTTATATATAGAAATTCCTGCAACATCCACATACTGTAAGTGTGTGGCTCTGCTTATTTCATGGAAATGTGCCTAGGCCTATATGGGTAAGCTAAACTTAAATGCTTTTCTTGCAAGGACTGACACTAGCATTTGACATGTGGTTATGAGCTCCGTAGAAGCTTTGTGCTCAGTGCTATACATTTCCCACAGGCAGATCTTTGTAGAAATGTGAACCTATGATCTCTCACATGTGGTTGCACCATGGTCACAGACATGGTACTGTACATGTAGTTTATATGGTCCATGTATGTAACTGTATATATGTGTTACACATCCATACATGTTATTGTACAAACGTGTAACTGCATGATCATGATATTTTGATGCATAACATGAATGTTTTTGCATACTTGCATATAACATGTGTGTACATATATATTCCTGTACATGCATGATACATGCCCCTACATGGCACTGACAATACCTGTAATTTTATGATCCGGTTGTACCAGTATACAACCAGGAAATCAAATTTAGATACAGAACTTATGGAAACATCTACATACTGTAAGTGTGGAGATCTGCTTATTTCATCTCACTGGCAGAGACCCACTGAGGGTGAGCTAAACATACTCTTCTCTTTGCATGGAGTCACGTGTACATTTGAGAATGCAGAGTGAATGCATTTTTTGCCCATTGAACTCCATAGAAGACTCTGAGGTCAGTGCTGGACATATCCTACAGGGACCTCTATGTGGAAAAGTGAAGCTGTGATCACTCGCCCATGTTTGCACGTAGGCCACACACATGTTGTAATATATATATATGTTACATGCTGCACACATGGAAGTGTACATGCATGTTACATGCTATACATGTTACTGTACATATGTGTAACTGCACAGCCCTGTTATTTTGGTACATAACATGTATGTATGTACAAACCTACCTACAACATGCATGTACATACATTTTACTCTTTATGCATTACCCATGTCCATACACATTACTGCAAATACATGTAATTTTACCATCAAGTTATACCAGTGTACAGCCGGGAAATTGAATTTATATACAGAACTTCCTGAAACATCCACATACTGTAAGTGTGAAGTTCTGTGTATTTCATGGAAATGCTCATAGGCCTATGTGGGTAAGCTACACTTAAACACTTTCATGCAAGGGCTCATATGTGCATTTGACAATGAAGTGAATGCTTTTTTATGTGGCTTTCATCACCATAGAAGCTTTGTACTTAGTGCTATACATATCCCACAGGTAGCTCTTTTTTGAAATGTGAACCTGGGATCTCTCACATGTGGTTGCACATTGGCCACAGACATGTTAGTGTACGTATAGGTTATATGCTCCCTATATGTAACTGTTCATATGTTATATGTCCATACATGTTATTGTACAAACGTGTAGCTGCATGATCATGATATTTTGGTGCATAATATGCATATTTGCACATACCTGTGTATAACATGTATGTACATACATGTTACTGTATAGGCATCATACATGTCCATAGATGTCACTGAAAATACATGTCATTGTACAATGCTGTTATACCAGTGTACAACCAGGAAATCCAATTGTTGCACAGAACTTACTGAAACATCCACATAATGTGTCATTTTCTCCTTATTTCATTGAGCTAGGCATAGGCCTACTCTGAATGAGCTACAGATACATTTCTCTTTGCTAGGACTCATACACATTTGACAAAGCAGTGCGAATTCTTCATTTTACACGGGTTTTACAAGATCTCTTAGAAACATGTGAAGGGCCTGTATACAAGTCCTTATCAGGCCAACACCCCTGTGATTTCCTAAGAACTCAGTGTAACAAAGCTATATTCCTTTCCACAATGCTTCCTTACTCTTCCCTGAAGGGTTGCAACACATTTACTACTTGCGCTTTATGCATATATATTAAATGCAATGGAATGGTACTCATAAACAGTGCTAGCAAGCATTTACAACTGTAGCAATGTTGGGCTGTGCACAGTTTCCTGACATATGTAGAAGGCAACACTTAGCATTGTCAGAATGTTTCAGCAAGTTATGTGCAGAAGTTATTTTTGTTATACACACATTTCACAAAATCTCTTAATAAGAAGTGAAGCAACTGTATTCAAGTCCTTATCAGGCCAACTGATCTGTGTTTTCCTAAGAAGATCTCATTGTAAGAAACCTAAATCCCTTTTTACACTGCTACCCTACTCTTCTCCGAGGGTTGGAATACATTCACTCTTTGGAACCTATGCGGGTGTATATCAATGCAATGGAATTGTACTCATAAACAGTGCTAGAAATCTTTTACAACTTATCCAATTTTGGGCTGTGCAGTTTCCTGACATAAGCAGAAGGCAACATTTACCAGTGTGCAAATGTTTCAGGACTTTATGTGGAGAAATTATTTTCACTGTACACAGGTTTCATAAGATCTCTTAGTAAGAAGTGAAGCACCTGTATACAAGTCCTTATCTGGCCAACTGCTCTGTGTTTTCCTAAGAAGATCTCACTGTAACAAACCCATATCCCTTTCCACAATGCTTCACTACTCTTCCCCGAAGGGATGCAACACATTCTTTCTTTGCAGCTGGTGCTCAGAAAATCTGCAAGCAAGCATTTAAAACTTACCCAGTGTTGGGCTGTGCAGTTTCCTGACATAAGTAGAATGCAATACTTACAAGTGTGGGAATGTTGCAGCAGATTATGTGCAGAAATTACTTTCATTGCACACAGGTTTCACAACATGTCTTAGTAACAAGTGAAGCATCTGTGTACAAGTCCTTATCAGGCCAACTGCTCTGTGTTTTCCTAAGAAGATCTCATTGTAAGAAATCTATACTCCTTTCACAATGCTTCCCTATGGTTCCTCGAAGAGTTAACTCTTGTGGCATTAACTCTTTGTGGCCAATATGTGTATCAGGGAATGTAAAGGAATGGTACTCAGAAACAGTGCTAGCAAGCATTTACAACATACCCAATGTTGGGATCTGCACAGTTTCATGGCATAAATAGAAGGCAACATTTAGCAGTGTGGCAATGTTTCAGCAAGTTATGTGAAGCAGTTACCTTTGTTGTACATGGGTTTTACAAGATTTCTTAGTAACAAGTGAAGCACCTGTATACAAGTCCTTATCAGGCCAACTGCTCCGGGTGTTCCTAAGAAGATCTCCTTGGAAGAATCCTATATCCGTTTCCACAGTGCTACCCTACTGTTCGCCGTAGTGTTGCAAAACATTCTTTCTTTGCAACCTATGCATGTATATGTAAATGCAAAGGAATGGTATTCATAAACAATGCTAGAAAGCATTTACAACCTACTCAACATTGGGCTGTGCACTGTTTCCTGACATAAGTACAAGGCAACACTTATCAGTGTGGGAATATTTCAGGAAGTTACGCGCAGAAGTTACTTGCGTTGTACATGGGTCTCACAAGATCTCTTAGTAACAAGTGAAGCAACTGTATACAAGCACTTATCAGGCCGACTACTCTGTGTTTTTCTAAGGAGATCTCAGTGTAACAAGCCTATATCCTTTTCCACAATGCTTTGCTACTGTTCCCCGAAGGTTGCAACTCATTCTTTCTTTGCAATCTGTGTGTGCATATGTCAATGCAAAGGAATGGTACTCATAAATAGTGCTTGCAATCCTTTAACCACTCACCCAATGTTGGATATGCACAGTTTTCTGAAATAAGTAGAAGGCAGTAATTAGCAGCGTGGGAATGTTTCAGCAAGTTATGTGCAAAAGTTTCCTTTGTTGTGCACAGGTTTCACAAAATCTCTTAGTGAAAAGTGAAGCGCCTGTATACATGTCCTTAAGGCAAACTGCGCTGTGTTTTCCTAAGAAGATCTCATTGTAAGAAACCTACAACCCTTTCTACAATCCTTCCCTGATCTTCCCCGAAGAGTTGCAACACATTCACTCTTTGTGGCCAATACTTGTATATGTGAATGCAATGGAATGTTACTCAGAAACAGTGCTAGCAAGCATTTACAACTTTCCCAATGTTAGGCTCTGCACAGCTTGCAGACATAATCAGACGGCAACAGTTAGCAGTGTGGGAATGTTTCAGCAACTTATGCACAGAAGTTACTTTCGTTGTATATGGGTTTCACACGATCTCTAAGTAACAAGTGAAGAGTCTGTATACAAGTCCTTATCAGGCTAATCGCTCTGTGTTTTCCTAAGAAAAATCTCATTGGAATAAACCTATACCCCTTACTACCCTATCATTCCCCTAAGGGTTGCAACGTATTGACTCTTTGAGGCCAATAGGTGATTCAGCGAAGGCAATGGAATGTAGTCATACACAGTACAAGCAAGCATTTACAACTTACCCAATATTGGACTGTGCACTGTTTCATGGCATAAGTAGAAGGCACCACTCAGCAGTGTGGGAATGTTTCAGCAATTTATGTGCAGAAGTTGATTTTGTTGTACATAAGTTTCACAAGGTCTCTTAGTAAAAAGTGAAGAGCCTGGATACAAGTCCTTATAGAGCAACTGTTCTGTGTTTTCCTAAGAAAATTTCATTGTAAGAAACCTATATTCCTTTCTACAATGCTTCCCTACTGTTCCTCGAAGGGTTGCAACACACTCACTCTTTTCGGCCAGTATGTGAATATGTGAATATGTGAGTGCCATGGAATGGTACTCAGAAACAGTGCCAGCAAGCATTTACAACCTTTCCAATTTTGAATTCTGCACTTTTCCTGATATAAATAGAGGGCAACACTTAGCAATGTGGGAATGTTTCAGCAAATTATGTGCAGAAGTTGCTTTCACTGTACACTGGTTTCACAAGATCTCTTAGTAAAAGGTGAAGTGCCTGTATGCAAGGCTTTATCAGGCCAACTGCTCTGTGTTTTTCTAAGAAGGTCTCAGTATAACAAATTTTTATCCCTTCACATCATGCTTCTCTATGTTTCCCCAAAGGTTTGCAACACATTCACTCCTTGTAGCCTACAGGTACATACGTAAATGCAATGGAATGGCACTCAGAAATAGTGCTAGCAAACATTTACAACTTACTCAATGTTGGGCTATGCACAGTTTCATGGGATAAGTAGAAGGCAACACTTATCAATATGGGAGTGTTTCAGCAAATTATGTGTAGAAGTAACTTTCTTTGTACACCGTTTTCACAAAATTTCTTAGTAAAATGTGAAGCGCCTGTGTACATGTCCTTAAGGCAAACTGCACTGTGTTTTCCTAAGAAGATCTCATTGTAAGAAACCTACATCCCTTTCTACAACCCTTCCCTACTTGTCCCCAAAGGGTTGCAACAAGTTCACTCTTTGTGACCAATACTTGTATATGTCAATGCAATGGAAGGGTACTCAGAAACAGTGCTAGCAAGCATTTAAAACTTTCCCAGTGTTAGGCTGTGCACAGTTTCCTGACATAAGTAGAAGGAAGCACTTAGCAGTGTGGGAATGTTTCATGAAGTTATGTGCCAAAGTTACATTCATTGTACATGGGTTTTACAGGATCTCTTAGTAAGAAGTGAAGCGCCTCTATTCAAGTCTTTATCAGGCCAACTGCTCTGTGTTTTCCTAAGAAGATCTCATTGTAAGAAACCTATATCCGTTTCCACAATGCTTCCCTACTGTTCTTCGAAGGATTGCAACAAATTCACTTTTTGTGACCAATATGTGTATCAGGGAGTGCAAAGGAATGGTACTCAGAAACAGTGCTAGCAAGCATTTACAACTTACCTAATATTCGGCTGTGCACAGTTTCATGGCATAAGTAGAAGGCAACACTTAGCAGTGTGGGAATGTTTCAGCAAGTTATGTGCAGAAGTTACTTTCATTATTCACGGGTTTCACAAAATATCTTATTAACATGTGAAGTGGATGTATATAAGCCCTTATAAAACCAACTGTTCTGTGTTTTCCTGATGATCTCATTGCAAGAAACCTATATCCCTTTTCACAATGCTTCCCTACTGTTTCCCGAAGGGTTGAGACATATTCACTCTTTGCCACCAATACGTGTATATGTGAATGCAAGGGAATGGTACTCAGAAACAGTGCTAGCAAGGATTTACAATTTCCCAATGCTGGGCTGTGTACAGTTTCCTTATATAAGTAGAAGGCAACACTTAGCAGTGTGGAAATGTTTCAGCAAGTTTTGTGAAGAAGTTACTTTGTTGTACTTGGGTTTCACAAGATCTCTTAGTAACAAGTGAAGTGCCTGTAAACAAGTCCACATCAGTAAAACTGCTCTGTGCTTTCCTTAGAAGAACTCTGTATAAGAAACTTACTTCCCTTTCCACAATGCTTCCTTACTGTTCCCTGAAGGGTTGCAACACATTTACTCGTTGTACCCTTGTCAGTATATATAAATGCAAGGGAATGGTACTAATAAACAGTGCTTGCAAGCATTTGCAATGTACCCAATGTTGGGGTCTGCACAGTTTCCTGATATAATTAGAGGGCAACACTAAGCAGTGTGGGAATATTTCAGCAAGTTATATGTGGAAGCGGCTTTTGTTGTACATGTGTTTCAGAATATCTCTTAGTAACAAAGTGAAGCGGCTGCATACAGACCTTGTCAGGCAAACTGCTCTGCGTATTCCTAAGATCTCATTGTAAGAAACCTACATCCCTTTCCACAATGCCTCCCTACTGTTCCCTGAATGGTTGCAACACATTGACTATTTGTGGTCTATGCGTGTATATGTACGTGCAATAGAATGGAACTCATAAACAGTGCTAGAAAGCATTTACAACTTATGAAATGTTGGGCTGTGAACAGATTCCTGACATAAGTAGAACGCAACACTTAGCAGTGTGGGGATACTTCAGCAACATATGTGCAGAAGTTACTATCGTTGCACATGGGTTACATAAGATCTCTTACTAATAAGTGAAGTGCCTGTAGATAAGGCCTTATCAGGCGAAGAGCTCTGTGTTTTCCTGAGAAGATCTCAGTGTGACAAACTTATAGCCTTTTCCACAATGCTTCATTAATGTTCCCCGAAGGGTTACAACACATTCATTCTTTGTGGCCTATGTATGTATGTTAATGCAGTGAAATTGTACTCATAAACAGTGCTAGTAAGCATTTACAACTTGCCCAATGCTGGGCTGTGCACAGTTTCATGACATAAGTAGAAGGCAACACTTAGAAGTGTGGGAATGTTTCAGCAAGTTATGTGCAGAAATTTTTTCATTGTATACGGGTTTCACAAAATCTCCTAGTAAAAAGTGAAGCACCTGTATATGTGTCCTTAAGTCAAACTGTACTAAGAAGATCTCATTGTAAGAAAGCTATATCCCTTTCTACAATACTTCCCTGCTCTTCCCCGAAGAGTTGCAACACATTCACTCTTTGTGGTGAATACTTGTATATGTCAACACAATGGAATGTTACTCAGAAACAGTGCTAGCAAGCATTTACAACTTTCCCAATGTTAGGCTGTGCAGTTCCCAGACATAAGTAGAAAGAAACAATTAGCAGTGTGGGAATGTTTCAGGAAGTTATGTGCAGAAGTTACTTTCACTGTACAAGGGTTTCACAAGATCTCTTAGTAAGAAGTGAAGTGCCTGTATTCAAGTCCTTATCAGGTGAACTGCTCTGTGTTTTCCTAAGATCTCATTATAAGAAACCTATATCCCTTTCCACAATGCTTCCTTAAGTTTCCTTCGAAGGGTAACAACACATTGATTCTTTGCGACCAATATGTGTAACACTGAATGCAATGAAATGGTGCTCATAAACAGTGCTAGCAAGCATTTACACCTTACCCAATGTTGGGCTGTGCACAGTTTCCTGATATGTGTAGAGGATAACACTTAGCAATGTGGGAATGTTTCAGCACGTTATGTGCGGAAGTTACTTTCATTGTTCACGTGTTTCACAAGATCTCTTATTAACACGTGAAGTGCCTGTATACAACTGCTTATCAGCGCAAATGCTCTATGTTTTCTTAAGATCTCATTCTAAGAAATCTATATCCCTTTCCAGAGTGCTTCCATGTGATTTCCCTAAAGGTTATAACATGTTCACTCTTTTCGACCTATACGTGTATCAGTGAAAGCAATGGAATGGTCCTCAGAAACACTGCTAGCAAGAATTTACAACTTACCCAGTGTTGGGCTGTGCACAGTTTCCTGACATAAGCAGAAGGCAATACTTAGTATGGGAATGTTTCAGGAAGTTAGGTGCGGAAGTTACTTTCCTTGCTCACACGTTTCACAATTTCACTTAGTAACAAGTGAAGCACCTGAGTACAAGTCCTTATCAGACCAACTGCTCTGTGTTTTCCTAAGAAGATCTCCATGTAAGAAACTTATAAACGTATATCCCTTTCCACAATGTTTCCTTACTGTTCCCCGAAGGGTTACAACTCATTCCTTCTTTGTGGCCTATATGTGTATCTATAAATGCAAGGGAATGGTACTCATAAACACTGCTAGGAAGAATTTCCAACTTACCAAATGTTGGGTTCTGCAGTTTCCTGACATAAGTGGAAGGTACCACTTAGCAGTGTGTGAATGTTTCAGCAAGTTATGTGCAGAAGTTACTTTGGTTGTACACGGGTTTCACAGTATCTCTTACTAACAAGTGAAGCGCCCATATACAAGTCTTTTTCAGGCCAACTGCTCTGCTTTCCTAAGAATGCCTCAGTGTAAAATATCTACATCCCTTTCCACAATGCTTCCCTACTCTTTGCTGAAGGGTTGCAACACATTCAGTCTTTGCAGCACATTCGTGAATATGTAAATGCAAGGGCATGGTACTCATAAACAGTGCTAGAAAGCATTTACAACTTACCCAACGTTCGGCTGTGAACAGTTTCCTGACATAAGTAGAAGGAAATACCTAACAGTGAGGGATAATTTGAGCAAATTACATGCAGATGTTACTTTCGTTTTACACGGGTTTCACATTATCTCTCTTTTTTTTTTTATTTTTTTTTTATTTTAGAAACATAAAAGTACAAAAACATATTGACAAACAGACACCCATTATCATAGAAAATAGTACAATCACAACTAATCTATAGACAAGGTGATATGGTCTCAACAGTAGTTGTTGCTTTATCCATTGATATCTTCGAATTGTAGATGTATGGACCCATATACAGACATGCA